>JAPEIY010000012.1:35890653-35901137 GCA_026122135.1 Cathorops aguadulce | reverse complement strand
TTCGACATTTGATATGTTGTCTATGTTCTATTGTGAATACAATATCAGTTTTTGAGATTTGTAAATTATTGCATTCTATTTTTATTTACAATTTGTACTTTGTCCCAACTTTTTTGGAATCGGGGTTGTATCCAAATACCTTCATATCTTTCTTTGAGGAAAATTGTTTTTAAACATTTCAATAAGTTTCTCATGTATTTGTTGACAAATTGGAGATACTTGCACCGTCTTTGCTGCTCAAAGACTAGGCCTTTTCTGGATCCTGATTTTGTACCAAATCACAATTACAATCACCTGTTGACATCATGTGGTTCAAATTGTATTATTATTTGTTTTACCTTATTCAAAGCTCTAAATTGCCCCGTCCCAACTTTTTTTGGAATTTTTTACAGGCCTGAACCCCAGGAATTGATACAGTATATGTAGAAGATGCCCAGATGTGGGTGGAGCACAGAAGTACGGCAGGCTGTTGTTAGCATTTAGATAGCATTTATTATGCTTTTCAGCACACCACTTTCCCAACTGGGACAGTCACACACACACGCACATACTGTCGTGTTCTAGTCCCAATCCACGAATCCTCTGCTCTCTTACTCCTTTTATGCAACGTCGTCACTGCAAGAGACACACATACACACATTAATTGACAACAGGTGTAGTGATTTGGCCATTCACCTTCCCCAACTCCAGCCTTTATTCACAAACCGATGCTCGACCACGCCCCCGCTGCCATATACCCCCACCGCCTGACTAAGGCTGGGGAGCTGTCTGGCCTGCAGTGCAAACCTACTCCCGATGAGACAGGAAGTCTACCACCACCATCTGTGCCTCCGGCCTGTGGACCACCTCAAATTTGAATGGCTGGAGGGCGAGATACTAATGGGTAATCCACGCGTTGGCATCCTTCATGCTGTGGAGCCACTGGAGGGGCACGTGGTCCGAACAGAGGGTGAAAAGGTGTCCCAAGTAGGTAGTATCGGAGGGTGAGGACCACCCATTTGATAGCCAGGCACTCTTTCTCTATCATGCTGTACTTGCTTTCACACATTGACAACTTCTGGCTAATGTACAGCACATTCCTCCTCCTCCACCTTCTGGGACAGAACGACCCCCAGCCCCCTGTCTGATGCATCTGTCTGTAGAATAAAGGGGAGAGAAAAGTCAGGGGAGTGTAAAAGTGGCCCCCCACACAGTGCAGCCTTTACCCTAGAGAAAGCCTGTTGGCATTGCTTCATCCACTGGACCAGATCTGGTGCTCCCTTTTTAGTGAGATCAGTCAGCAGGCTGGTGATGTCCAAATAATTAGGTATGAACCTACAGTAGTAGTCAGCCTGCCCCAGGAACTGTCACACACACCCTTTTTGGTCTTGGGCATTGGGCAGGCCGCAATCACTGCAGTCTTGTTAATTTGGGGATGCACCTGCCCATGACCCAAGTGGAAACTCAAATACCATACTTCCACCCGTCCAATTGCACACTTTTTCGGGTTAGCTGTGAGACCCGCATGCCTCAGTGACTTTAGGATGGCCCTAAGGTGTTTGAGGTGCCGTGGCCAATCATTGCTATAGATGATATCATTTAGGTGCATGGCCATGTAGGCAGTGTGAGGGTGGAGAACCCTGTCCATGAGCTGCTGGAATGTCGTGGGAGCCCCAAATAACCCAAAAGGAAGTGTGACAAATTGGTGTAACCCAAACAGTGTGGAAAAGGCCATTTTCTCTCAGGATAGAGGAGTTAAGGGGATCTGCCAATATCCCTTTGTTAAATTTATAAAATATCCTTTTGTTAATTTAGACACCGCATTGTAGTCCACACAGAACCGGACCGACCCATCAGGCTTGGGAACCCGGACCACTGGGCTGCTCCAGTCACTGTGGGACTCCTCAATTATGCCCATTTTGAGCATGGCCTTGAGATCATCCGAGACCACCTTTTTCTTGTGTTCGGGCAGGTGGTAAGGGTGGCTGTGCACCACCACCCCCGGGGGCATCTCAATGTGGTGTTCTATGAGGTGGGTGCGGCCAGGCAGGGGCAAAAACACATTGGAAAAATCCTTCAGCAACTTGGCCACCTCTGTGAGTTGGGCCATTGAGAGGTAGTCTCCACAAGGAACCAGAGTAGTTAGAGATGTCTTTTTTTTTATCTTTAGCCCCGGCTCCTTCTCTGGGGCTACCAATGCCACGGGGACCTCCTCATTCCAGTGTTTTAACAGATTGAGTGGTAAATTTGCAATGCCACACCCTTGTCCATTCGCCTCACTTCATAGTCAACGTCCCTGACTTGCCATGTGACCTCAAAAGGCCTTTGTCACTTGCCGATTAATTTGGAGTCTGACGTGGGCAACAATACGAGCACTTTGTCTCCCGGTGTGAACTCTCTAAGGCACGTGCCCGTCGTACAGTTGGACTTGATGTTCTTGTGCTGCCGCAAATTCTCCTGGGTTAAGTGAGTGAGCGTGTGGAGTTTTGCACGCAGGTCGAGAACGTATTGAATTTAGTTCTTACTAGGCGAAGGTCCCTCCTCCCAATTTTCACATAGCACATCTAAAATGCCATGTGGCTTACGCCCATATAATAATTCAAATGGTGAAAAACATGTGGAGGCTTGTGGGACCTCTCAAACTGCAAATAACAAGGGCTCGAGCCATTTAACCCAATTACGTGCATCCTCACTTACGAACTTCAGAATTATGTTTTTGAGTGTTTGATTAAAACACTCCACTAGGCCATCCATTTGTGGGTGATAGACACCGGTGCAGATAGACTTCATCCCCAATAAAACATACAGTTTGCGCAGTGGGCGTGATGTAAATGTAGTGCCTTGGTCTATCAGGATTTCTTTTGGAATCCCGACCTGGGAGATAATACAGAAGAGTGCTTCCACAATACTGCGTGCTGAGATATTGCGGAGAGGTGCTGCTTCCGGATACGTTGCATAGTCCACCAGAACTAAAATAAAGTGATATCCCCATGCTGACCAATCTAATGGCCCGACGAGATCCATCCCGATTCTTTCAAAAGGGGTCTCAATTAGAGGGAGAGGCTACAAAGGCATTTTTGGAGTGGCTGCAGGATTTACTAATTGGCATTTGCGGCATGCCGCACACCACCAACGGAAATCTCCGTGAATCCCTGGCCAATAGAACCGGGCCATTATTTGGGCGAGTGTTTTATCCTGCCCTAAGTGTCCGGCCATGGGATTAAATTGAGCCACATGGAATACGCGTTCCCTACAGTTCTTTGAGATTAATAACTGCGTTATCTTTTCGCCAGTCTGAGTGTCCTGCGTCACTCGGTATAACCTATCCTTAATAATAGCAAAGTAAGGGAAGGCTGGCGTCGCACTTGGCCTCACTTGGTCAAATGCATGCTGCAGAGTCTCGTCTCGTGACTGCTGTAATGGGAAATCTTCAAGTGAATCCCTGAGAGAGAGAGAGGAGTGGCTGGGTACTCCTCGCTCTGCGTATCGCCCTGAGGTGGTGCTGACGTAGACGGCTCTGTGACAGCTTCTCCAGCCAATGCTAGTCTGGGATCCTCCCAAGATGTATTACTGCAGGACCCACTTCCTACTATGTGTTCCATTATCTCTTTAAATCCTGGCCAGTCAGTCCCCAAAATTAGCAAGTGAGTGAGACAAGGATTAACTGCCACCTTTACACTCTGCTTTTCTCCCTGAAATAGAATGTGGATGGACACTAAAGGGTAGTTACGAACATCACCATGCACACACAATACCTTCATCACTTGTGCTCTCCCCAATGTCTCACCTTGCACCAAGCTTTGATGGATTGAGGTCTGGTTACAGCCGGAATCCACCAAGGCCTGATATGTATAGCCTTGTACACTTACCGGTATGTGATACACTCTGGCCCGATCGAGGGCGGTTTCTGGTGCATCAGGGACCCAGATCACCGCACCCACCTCCATCACGGAGCACTGATTTTGGAGATGTCCCGGCTCCCCCTAACGCCAGCACACTGACCCAGGCTCTCCCTCTGCAATGGTGTTATGGACATCACTCACCTGGGGGAGAGAAAACACAGACAAGGAAGGGGGAAATGGGAGGCCACCATGGGTGTGTCGGGCCAGCTGGGGAGTAGCTGGCCCCCACCTCCGCGGTGGGGGAACAGGGTGAGGATGGGAAACAGAGGGAGAGGAAAGAGGAGAAGTGGAAGCATGCCGTTGGAACCGCTGCCATGTGGTCCTCTGCCAGCTTGATGGCTTGATCCAGCGACACCGGGCAATGACACTGGACCCACTCCGCTGTCCCTTACAGAAGTTGCACAATTAGCTGTTTCAGTGTCACCAGGTCAATAATTCCCTTGGCGTCGCGGTCGTCAGCAGGTGTCCTGGAGTTGTTGGCCGAATGTGAATGGTTGGCCGACCTCCTCTAAGCACAGCGTGCGGAAGCGCTGACGCTGTTGTTCTGGGGAGTGGCCAACACGCTGAAGAATGACTCTCTTTAAGTCCGCATATACGAGCTGGCTGTCGGCAGGGAGCTACAACGCAGTGAGCTACAGCGCAGTGAGCTGTGCCTTGGCAGGAAGCAGGTGTAGTGCATGCTGCTCGACTGGCCAACCCCACGCCTCAGCTGCTTGCTCAAAGAGTGTGAGGAAGGCTTCTGGATCATTGTGTGGGCCCATCTTTGTTAGGGTGAGGTGGGGAGGGTCCACTGCAGTGGCAGTTGAGGACCCCGCCGACACAAGCAGGTGCCGGAATGTCTGACGGTCTTCTTTTTGGGCCAGCACCAAGGCTTTGAAACGTTGTTCCTGCTCCTTTTGGAGGGCAATCAGCGCTTGATGCTGGTTCTGCTGTGCTGTGGCGAGGGCATGAATGAGGTCTTTGAAGGGCGAAGACTCCATGGAGGGGCTCCCTTCTGCACTCCTTGGTTTCGGCACCATTATAGAAGCTGCCCAGATGTGGGTGGAGCACAGAAGTACGGCAGGCTGTTGTTAGTGTTTAGATACACTTTTTTTTATTATGCTTTTCGGCATACCACTTTCCCAAATGGGACAGTCACACACAGACACACGCACACACCATTGTGTTCAAGTCCCAATCCACCACTCCTCTGCTCTCTTACTCCTTTTATGCAGCACCGTCACTGCAAGAGACACACAGACACATATTAATTGACAGCAGGTGTATTAATTTGGCCACTCACCTTCCCTGACTCCACCCTCCATTCACAAACCGACACTCGACCATGCCCCCGATGCCACAATATAAAAATGAAGTTGAGACAAAACATGAAATTTCTTGAGTTCATACTGTCTGCAATAAAACACAAGTCAAAAGTCAAAATAAATGTAGAAGTCACCAGTTTGTTTTATTTGAATTTTCCATACTGTCCCACATTTTTCTGATTTCGGATTGTAAAATACAATACTGCTCTTTTCAGTCCAAAGAATGCATGTGCTTTTATGCACAAAAAACAAATGTGGTAGCTCCTTTAATAAAAAAAAATTATCAAATGCAGCTTTTCATTCCTGTTTCATCTGGCTATTCCACTCATGTTTGTCATTATCTAATTTTTCACTCCACCACTTCACCTGAAAATGATTCAGAAAAGTAGAATGCTTTCTCATGTTTTCGTCTATTTGCTGATTCTGGAACAGAGTGCACAAAACTATTAAAAGCATAATAATAATAATAATAATAATAATAACAACAACAACAACTAGAGGCCTTGACAGGCCCTCGCACATGTGGTTCCACAACCCAGGACATTCTGGCACCCAACAAAACAGTCACGTCATATATTCATCAAATGTTCAAAGGTGATGTGTATGTTGCAAATGCCATGACTGCTTGAGAGATGAGAGATAGACAAAGACTGTGTGTGTGTGTGTGTTTCTGTGGTGTGAAAATGTACATTTATATATGTATACATGTGTCTCCTCCTTATCGCTATCACACGCTGTAATCTTAAGTCATCTTAGCTTTCCTGTGCCTGCAGTGTGTGTGTGTGTGTGTGTGTGTGTGTGTGCATGCAGAGTTTTCATATGTCTGCAACAAAACGCACAATGATGGCAGGTCACTAATATATAGATTTTGGCACTTCCTAAAAGCGGAGCTCCCATCTGTTTCTGGGTTGTAGAATTTTCTTGTTTTATTTCTTTGCTGGCTAGCACGCCACTAGGCAAGGTGTATGACTGATAATTACTAGCACTGGCCACTAGGCGGTGTATGACTGGTAATTACTAACACTGGCCATTAGGTGGTGTGTATGACTGGTAATTACTAACACTGGCCACTAGGCGGTGTGTATGACTGGTAATTACTAGCACTGGCCACTAGGCGGTGTGTATGACTGGTAATTACTAACACTGGCCACTAGGGGATGTGTATGACTGGTGGTACACGTACAAACCACAAAAAATCCACTCGATGAGTTCACCATTTTTTCTTAGGCATGGAGCTCCGCTATGACTTTCCAAGTGATTGAGCCTCTCGAGTCAATGAATCCTAGATTCACTTCTCTATCGTTTAGAGAGTCGTTTGAGATAGTTTAATAAGTCTCATTCTGGCTCTTCTCAGTGCATTCCACAACAGTCTGGGTCGTTGGATGTAAATACTAAATCTCCTAAACCCTCTTAAACTAAGGGATATATAATTTTAAAATATTACACCACTCACGATTTTTTTTTGACTGACGGCGGTTGATCATATGAACGAATCATTTAGATGAACTGATTCAAACGACTCACCTGACGAAAAAGACTCAAAAATGTTGTGTGTGGGTTTGCGGGAAAGATGGTGAGCGAGTGAAGAGTTCATTGCCACACCCTGAATCTATGCCATCACCGATGTTATATCAAGTGTTGTATATTTGAGCAGAATATCCGTACTTTCTATATTTTAATCAGAGTAACTCGTTGTTTGTTTTTTGGAGAAAACTTGGGAAAGTTTGTCAGGATAAAGGTGTTTTGTCTAACGACAGCAGGGCGCTAATTAAAGTAGCTCAGGAACAGCCTGGAAACACCTTCAGTACAGCAGCTAAAATATGTAATTAAGTATTTTGTATTTAAGCATGTCGGCTAAATGGTGTTTGTAATGAGTGAAGTTAGCAAAAAACCTTTGGTTCGGACTCAGGACTAAAGTTTGCTAAATGTTTTTACCCCAAAGTCTCTGTGTATTCCAGCTGACAGGCCTGGTGAATGCGTGTTGTGTGTGAGCAGTGAGCGGAGACATGGTGTCTGCTGTACGGTTTCTCATCTCTAAACTTCTCTCTCCACTTTGGAGGACCGTGGAGGAGGATGAAAAGGATGGCTTTTATTACAGCACAGGTAAAACAAGCCTCATCAAATCACAACACATTCAATTTACAAACACAAGTCAGCAATTCCAACATCTGGCACAATGGATAATTTATTGGTGAACTTATTTTTTAATGGGTGGTGTAAGTGGTCAGCACAGTCACTTCACAGCAAGAAGGTTCTGGGTTCGAGCCCAGTGGCTGGTGGGGGCCTTTCTGTGTGGAGTTTGCATGTTCTCCCCATGTGTGCGTGGGTTTCCTCCGGGTGCTCCGGTTTTCCCCACAGTCCAAAGACATGCGGTTAGGTTAATATGGGACGGCCTTGAGCGAGGCGCCTAACTCCCGACTGCTCCCTGGGTGCTGTTAGCATGGCTGCTCACTGCTCTGGGTATGTGTGTGTGCTCGCTGCTTCAGATGGGTTAAATGCAGAGAGGAATTTCACAAGCATGTGATGAATAAAGTTGTGCTGCTGCTTCTTTTTTTCCCCTTAACTTTTGTGCCCACAAAACCCAACTTGGGGAAAAAAAAATTAACCAAAACGGTTTCTACATTTATAAACAGCAGTTTTATTAGAATTGCTATCTTTTTAATTAAAATTGACTCCAGTTGACTTGATTTTGTTTTTAAAAAACTGTTTTAGATTAAACTCAGTTAAAATTAGTGACAGAGGAATGGACTTGTCTCGTCCCGTGCCAGAATAAAAAAAATTCCTATCTTGTTCCTATGTTCAAAATAAAGAAAATAGTATTTGTTCCTATTAAAACTGTATATTTATATGTGAAAACTGACCTATTATGATACCCATCTCATCATCTCCTGTTGGCTTTTTTCCTATCCTGTTCCAGGCATGTGATGAGAAGTGATATTGAATTGTATTGTATTGTATCCCACAGGAATACTGTGACCAATAGGATTCACCCCAAAATGTCAGTCTCTAGTTAAAATGACCAGCATTCTACAATAACTATAACAGTTCTGATAGTGGCCAGTGACCATTGAAAGGTTGTTTATAAATAATCTCAATGCCTTTAATCAGTTTTGCAGCATTTCCTTGGACCCTATTAATTCATTAATAATTGGATTCAAGCTCACTCGGTATGAAATTTCTTCATATAAACAGCTTGATCTGAATGAAATACTCCATTCTGATTAATTTCTCAATTGTATTGAAAGAGGTGGTGTAGACCTCTGATAGGAAAATATTATCTATGTAAACGCATGATTGGATTTCCTTCTGCACCTGTAACCTTCTGTCCATGTTCAATATGTCTTCACACAGTGATAATGATTTGATGTTTTATCTTTATGGAGCAGAGTAAGCCAGCTGTGAGAGGTTGTGTGTGTGGTAACCCCACAAAAGCCATGACTTAATGGTTAGAGAAGCAGCTTTGGGACTAAAAGGTCGCTGGTTTGATTTCCTGGACCAGCAGGAATGGCTGAAATGCCCTTGAGTAAGGCACCTAATCCCCAACTGCTCCCCAGGCTGCTCTGGGTATGTTGTACGTCGCTCTGGATAAGAGTGTCTGCTAAATGCTGTTAATGTAATGTTAGAAACTCTTTAGTTGTATGCTTGGGACATATAGCCACACATTTATCTGACTGCTTTCATGTAAATGGAACATTTTTTTTTTAAGATTACATGTCGTATATGAGAATCCCAATAAAATCTTGGCTGAATTGTACATGATAACATTCATGTTGGCATAAATGATGATCCTCGAACTTCATTAGTCGCTCTGGGCGTGTGCAGCAAATTGGGCTGCATAAACATTCTTTAAAGTTAGTTTTAAAGCTTTTGCCATTGCCACTACCATATTTGTAGCTATCCCATTGGTATCGTATAAGCTTATCCCATTCTATTGGTGGCTTTTATACAAGTGTTATCGCACTGTCTGAGATTTTATTTAAAACATTATCACACTGGCAGAACTTTGTTGCTGGTTGTTTTTGGTCAAAATGATGCTCAATCAGTTTCTGGTGAGCATATTGCAATATGTGTAAGACTTCTGATCTCAACTAATGACCCAAGAACTCTTTTTACGGTGTTTTTTTTTTTTTTTTTTTTTTTTAAACCTACCTGTGACTCCAAAATAAGATTGTCAAGCCATCTTTATACTATGTGTAGTTTATCTGAGTCTTACCATAAGCATTTTAATGCACATGTATGTCTTGACATACTCTGCAAATAAATTTGACTTGACTTGGCAGAAAATTAAAGACTTTAACCATGAGCTAATTTTATCCTGAATAAATTTGATCTCTGATGAGCAAGCCTGTGGCGATGGTGGCAAGGGAAAAACTCCCTCAGACAACACGAAGAAGAAACCTTGAGAGGAACCAGACTCAAAAGGGAACCCATCCTCATCTGGGTGATGGCGTGATTCTAAATAACTTGTTTCTATAACTGTGTCCAAAGTACAACTGTTTAACCAGGAAATTCCTTATAGTTTTATTATGAAGTCTGTTTTGTTGAAGTTATCAACCATTTATTGATGGAGGCTTGAGTGCAAAACTGTTCATGACCACTGCAGTCTTAAAGTTATCATGGCACCTGTAGTCCTCAGCCATCATAAAACTAAGTGTCCAGAGCCATCTCGCAAGTGCAACTTTTGACTGTCCATATGGGGCTGTCCTCCACATGAGCACTGTGATGAGACTCCAGCTAGATGTAGGGCATCAGGATGGATCAGGCAGGTCTGAAGAGCAGAAGAGGTCGGCATCACTGGTGTCTCAGGATCGACATGCAGGGCTCGAAATTCGTGGTGGTCCGGTCACCCTAGGTGACTTAGTCATTTGGCTTCTAATTCCTGTCACTAGGCAGCCTGGCTGGGTAGTTGAAAATAAAAAATGTATATGAAGCGAAGATTCAGACTAGGGCTGTGCAATATATCGAATATACTCGATATATCCTCCAAAAATTGAGAGATGCATATTGTAACTATTGAGTATTTTTATGGTCATCTGCCGACTTGCGTTTGTTTTAAACATTTTCCGCTATTTTTCTCCCTGTCCCTCAGGCAGTAATGTGAGAGGCTGCCTAAGGGTAAAAAAAAAAACAATATCACGCACTCGCCAACCGATCCCGGGTGACATCTCAGTGCTGAAAGGAACTTCTGGGAAGGTTTTCTAGTTTTGGTTGTGTTGCCAGAATGGGCGGTTTTAAGTGCATTTTGGCGGGTTTTGAACATATTTTGGGCTGGAAAACATCAGCAGTATCTGGCAACACT
>JAPEIY010000012.1:32684122-32701874 GCA_026122135.1 Cathorops aguadulce | reverse complement strand
AAAAAACAAAGATTTTTTACATGTCTAAATAAAAGAAAAACATAGATGTGAGAACTAATGTATTTTGAATTGCATTTGAAAAACTGCCTTTCCATGGTGCTCCCTCACATACACTCTGAGGGTCGATTTCTCAGTATGTTTTACTGTAGCACAAAGCTGAAAAGCACTTTTGTACTTACAATATAAAGAACATGAATCATCTCTACAGATAAAAGTAAGGGTTTTTTTTTTGTAAATGACATAAGAGTAAATTGTTAAGGAACTGAAATCATTCTGATTTATGATTCTGTCTTTATAGAAAGTATCAAGGAAAAACAAGGCTATGCTCAAAAAATACTGAAACCAATAAACTGTTTTTCTTTTAAATTAACATCATAATTAAACTTTAGTGATGGACTTTGGCATTTTAAAATGTATGATTGATGTATCTTTCAGGCCTCAGGACTGTTTGCTAAAATATACTCTATTTACTTTTTTAAATAGTAATTTTTTTTCAAACCCCAAAGGTTAAAAAAAAAAAATCCTATATGTGTTGCATCCTCCAAAATAACCCTCTAACATATATGCTACAGAAACACCAAGTAAAAATCACCGCAACAACACTATACACCATTTGGAGTACATTGGTAAGTCTACCTTTAGGTTTGTACTTTATAGTGTTGGTGGAGAGAACCCCCCCAGCTTCTTGGATGTTGCAGCTTCTTGTATGACTTATTGTATGATTCCCTGAACAAAAGATGTCACAGGCCTTAGATGTTTTTTTTTTCTTTTAAACAATAAAATACATTTTAAAACTGTAATGCATTGCCTTAATCACTATACCCTTTCCTGTCCTAATACTCAGCTGCACACAAGACAGATTGTATTGGTGATTTTTAGTGTTGCTATGTGATTTGCTGGGCACCACCAACACACTCCCAAAGGAGACAGGCCATCTGGTCAGCCTAACCCTAGTGCAATTGGAACAAGGCTCATTTGGGAAGACCTGATGGCATGCTCACAGTGGACTTACTTTCTCACTTCTCTTTCGCTCTGTCTCCCACACACACACAGACACACACACACGTGTGGGAGGACAGATCCTCAAGGTCACCCACATGCTCACTGGCGTGACGCCCAAAGGAGGGGCTCTGAGAAATCCTTCTGTGGCGAATGGACATTTAAGCTATTAGGACCCATAATGTAAATATATGGCGACTTTTAATGACTTGGGGGTGGGGGAGGGGGTTAGGAGGAAAAAACTTCAGATTAATGTACATCCTAAAGCAGTTTAATTAGTACCAAAAATTGAAGTTAGAACTGATTAAACTATGCTACAAAATGGTAAAAAGTACAGCTGATGATCAGAAATTACCATGATTCATCATCACAAAGATCAGTGTTTTGGAGGGCAGCAGATTTGGACCAGAAACCAAAAACTGGATTCAAGGTTCCACTGTATAAACCAATAAACCAACGACAGACAGACAGACAACGTAGTAGCAGTAATCATGTTTAAATATAGTAGCAGTTCGTTTACAATGAACAGGACATTACAAACGCATCAGTCCTTCTAACAATCAGGATGTTCAGTGTGGTTCCAGTTGTTCTCTAATAAGGGTATCGAGTCATCATTTGGGGAAAGACCAAAACGTCAAAATCGGACATAGGCTTATACATAACATTGCTTTTCCCGTTAAAAATAGCCCAAGATAAAATTCTATTAGTGATTTTCATAAATAAATAAATATCTTAATCCTAGTGTTTTTCACATTCGCAAACACCCGCATTATTCAGTTTAACGTGATATCCTCGTTAACGAAAAGCGGATTAATTGATGTCTCCATGAGCGACTGAAGAGATTAGGCTACAGAACCCACTTCTGTCTGCTGCTGCAGCGTGTGGAGCGCAATGGTACAAAATGTTCCCACAGAACTGCTCCGTGATGCTACTTTGTAGCGGTCCAGTGTTTGAAGTTAATGACCAGCACTAGCAAGGCAGTAGCTTGCGCAGTCACCTCCATTAGCGGGCAATCTCACATCCCATCCAACAGCACAAACTACTACCTCAGCTAGGACATGGCACTCTGCGACCACACACCATCTTCAGACGATCTCAGTGGAGATTGGAGTTCAGGCTGCTGCTGCTGAAAGATCCCCTCGCTTGCTCCACAGACGGACTGAGAGCGCACCTACCTCCTCCTCCTCAGACACGCCGGAGAGTTGTAGATCAGCGCGTAAGCAGTTGTAGAGCGGACTACGCTCTTTCAGACATGCCATTGGCTCAACGGATAGCCAATGAGATGAAAGAAAGACCCGCCCACCACATTTCGTCATACTGAAGTCGAGAGACTAATTCAAGCACATAGTGCACAAAAATCAGCTGATAAAGCCATTCAGTTTCACTTAAGGTCAGTCTAGGATTTGAAGCATGTCTCAACCCTGTGATTTCCAGTGGTACAGCTGGATCTTGCTTACAGAGAAAGCAACACCAATATCCATCTGCACAGCTCGATATGAAACAAGTTCATGTGTTAGAGTTATTTCAGTATGAAGCCTATTCAGTTTGGTGAGATCAGTGGCTTTCAGCCTTTTTGTAGCTCCTAAGCCTTGCAGAACCCCCATATTATTATTAATAAGTAAGGAAGTAGGGTGGCACGGTGGTGTAGTGGTTAGCCCTGTCGCCTCACAGCAAGAAGGTCCTGGGTTCAAGCCCAGTGGCCGACGAGGGCCTTTCTGTGTGGAGTTTGCATGTTCTCCTCGTGTCTGCATGGGTTTGCTCCGGTTTCCCCCAAAGGCATGCAGGCTAGGCTAACTCATGGCTCTAAATTGGCCGTAGGTGTGAATGGTTGTTTGTGTCTATGTGTTGGCCCTGTCCAACTTGTCCAGGGTGTACCCCACCTCTTGCCCATAGTCAGCTGGGATAGGCTCCTGCGACCCTGGAGGACAGGATAAGCGGCTACAGATAACGGATGGATAAAGTCAGTCCAAGCCAGACTCCAAAGAAGTTGGGACACTGTGTAAAATTTAAAAACAGAATACAATGATTTGCAAATCCTTTTCCTATATTTAATTAAATACAATCCAAAACACAAACTATTTAATGTTGAAACTGATAAAATGTATTGTTTTTTTTGTAATATATACTCATTATTAATTTGATGCCTGCAACAGGTTCCAAAAAACAGAGGACATGTGCACATTTACCACTGTGTTGCATCATGTTTTCTTTTAAGAACAACCAGTATGTGTCTGGGAACTGAGGACATTAATTGTTGAAGTTTTGAACATGAAATTCTTTCCCATTCTTGCTTAATATATAACTTCAGTTGCTCAACAGTCCAGAGTCTCTGTTATTGTATTTTGCGCTTCATAATGTATGCCATGTTTTCAATGGGAGACAGGCAGGCCAGTTTAGCACCCACACTCTTAGTACGAAGCCACGCTGTTGTAACATGCAGAATGTGGCTTGATATGGTCTTGCTGGAATAAGCAGGGATGTCCCTGAAAAAGATGTCATCTGGATGGCAGCATATGTTGTCCAAAACCTGCATGTACCTTTCAGCATTAATAGGGCCTTAACAGATGTGGAAGTGACCCATGCCATGGGCACTAACACCCCCCCCCCCATATTCCCTCTCAGATGCTGACTTTTGAATTTTCTGCTGGTAACCATCTGGATGGTCCTTTTTATCTTTAGCCTGGAGGACACAATGTTTATTATTTCCAAAACCAATTCTAAATGTGGACTCCTCAGACCACAACACTCTTTTCCACTTTGTCTCAGTCCATCACAGATGAACTCGGGCCCAGAGAATTCGGCGGCATTTCTAGATGTTATTTGGCCTTCACTTTGCATGGTAGATGCAGCAACAAACTGTGTTTACCAACAACGGTTTTCTGAAGTGTTTTTGAGTCCATGTAGTAATATCTGTAATACAATGTCATTCCACATGCATCATTTTGAGCATTCCAGACTTTTCCCAGTCTTTTGTTGCCCCTGTCACAACTGTTCTGTCATATGTTGCAAGCATCAATTTCATTGAGTGTATCTTTTGAAAAACAAAAAAAACGTTTCTGTTTGAACAATAAATGTCTTGTCTTTGTATTGTATTCAGCTGAATATATGTTGAAAAGGATTTGCAAATCATTGCATTGTTTTTATTTACATTTTACAAAGCATCCCAGTTTTTTTTTTTTAATTGGGGTTGCGACCAAGTTCAAAAGTCTGAAACCACATTGAAAATATTTTCATTTAAAATAGAAAACAAATAGGTTTCAGGAATCTGAAATGGATTTTTGTTTTGCACAATTGTGTGGAGTAATGCCGGGCTGGCTTGAGTACACTGTCATTAAAGAAAAAACGGGGACGTACTAAACACTAAGACAGTGAATTTCATGTTAATATTTTAAAGATTCTACTTTTCACTCAAGTTATCAATAGTAGAATTTCTAATGAAAACTTTTAGAAAAGAACACAAAAAATGGAAGCATTTTCAATAGTGCTCTCAGACTTTTGGACTCCACTGTATGCAAGTAAGAGACACTACACATTTTCAGAAACCAACAGGTGTCAAATTTAATAAATTTTCAGTTCAATATTAAATTTGATATCCTGCCTGAAATTCAAAATGCCTTAAATATTAACAGTGACATTTTTATACAGATGCAGTCACTGCACAGTTTTGAATGTCATGACAACATTGGGCTTTCAACGATTTCTTTGAACTGTTCTTTTTCTGTGGTAGAATGATTGTACAACATGCATCTTTAATAATAATAACAACAATAATAATAATCCACCAAGAATTAGGTACACAAGTTTTATTTTGGGTGTCTGAAATAAAAACAGGGTCAAAAATATACACACACCAATTGAGATTATTAATTCAGTGGTGCTGAAAGTTTCAAAATGTCTTAACTTCCCAAGGCCTCTTAACTTCCTGTTAGTGATCATGATTGACTACAGTCTGGTAGCTTCTTTGTGAAAACATAAAAGGGGTTTGTTTGGCAGCTGTCGTTATATTGACCAACACACAGTACAATGGGAAAGTCCAAGGAGATCAGTGCAGGTCTGAAAAGAGGATTATAGATTTACACAAGTCAGGAATGTCTCTTGGATCCATTTCTAAACAACTGCAGATTCCAAGATCAGTTATCAACGATTATGTGTAAATACATTATTGGGAGGTGTAGCCACTTTGCCAAGGTCTGAAAAAAGACCAAAATGATCATCCTCTGGTGAGAAGAAATTGTTTTGGATGGTAAGGAACAACTCATGAACCACCAAGGCACAAGCTGCTGTCCAAGAAAGAAGCCCCATGCTCCAAAATCGACAACTTCAAGCTCGACTAAAGTTTGCAGCTGACCACACGGACAAAGGAAAAGCCTTCTGGAGGAAGGTTTTATGGTCAGATGAGACAAAGATCAAGTTCTTTGGTCACAATGACCATTTAACCCCAAGAACACTGTACTGTACCATTTGGTAAGCCTGGTGATGGTAGCATCATGCTATAGGTCTGTTTTTCTGCCAGTAGAACTGGTGCGTTGCACAAAGTGGGTGGAATAATGAAAGACAACCTCAGAATTCTTCAACATAACCTCAAACCGTCAGTTTAAATTAACTGAATTTCAATTTTATTGAACTCTGTTAGTCAATTCTGCCAAGAACAGTGGTCAAATATTCAACCAGAATTCTGCCAGAATTTTATTGATGGCTATCAAAAGCATAGTCAAGGTGAAACTGGTGAAGGGACATTTAACCAAATATTAGTATGCTGTATGTATATTTTTACACTATCTATCTGTATAATTTTGACCCTGTTTTGATTTCAGAAAACAGAAAATAAATTTGGAAAAAAAACTGTAGACCAAATAATTTTTTTCTATTAAAAATGCATGTTGTACAATCATTCTGCCTCAAAAAACGAACCGTTCAAAGAAATAACTGAAAGCCCAATATTGTCATGATAGTTATGTCCATGTATGTAAATGGATGACTGCAACTGTACAGTGCTATAAACATTTCCCATTGTACACTGACATACACATTTAATTTCCCCATCAATACGCATCATTGTTGAACTTGTCTTTTTTGCAGCTGGGGATGAACAGTAAAATGTTTACACATTTTATTGCTAACATTACACTCAATCTGATTATCAGTCTGAATGATCATTTGTTTATTTAACCCAACAATGTTGGACACAATGCAAAATGCGTGAATAATGACACAGTGAACATAAATCGAGTGCACTCTGGAATGAACAAGCTGAGCTAAGCCAGTGGAGAGCTGTGAATGCACATGACTAAGCATATACAGTAACAGTCAAAAGTTTGGACACACCTACTCTTACACAGGTTTTTCTATACTTAGACTACTTTCTACATTGTAGAACAAGACTGAAGACAAAACTATGAAATAACACACGGAACATGTATGGCATTACTATATGTGGTAAACAGAAAAAAAAAAAAAGTGTTAAACAAAATAAGTTTCAGATTTTAGATTCTTCAGAGTAGCCAGTGTCTACTGTGATGACGCTTTGCACACTATTGGCACTATCTTAACCAGCTTCATGAGGGAGTCACCTGGAATGTTTTTTTCAATTAACAGGTGTGTCTTGTCAAAAGTTAGGGTAATTTCTTGTCTTCTTAATGTGTTTGAGATCAAACAGTAAATATTAAATAATAAAATCACAGTAAATAGCTCTATTCCACAAGTGTAGTAATCCATATTACAGGTATATCAAAAACTGCTCAACGAAGTAAAGAGAAATGACATCCATCATTCCTTTAATGCCACACTCACAACCTGCTGTAAGTGTTTTGGACATACACGGGTCGCAGGGTTTGGTAGCTCTCAGCCATGCCGCAGTGAACCTGGGTGAAAGTTTGGGGGAGAAGTACGGGCAAAGTACTTGTCAAGTACAGGCTGCATTTGGCAGAGGATAAAAGAGAGAAAGTGATTGGGAAAAGATAGGACAGAGGCCACCGCCTCTGCCGCCTCGTGTTCTGATGTCAGTGTTCCTGTATTAGCAAAGCCAATATCACTTCGTGCTGCTCCTCAGCTTCTATCATCTGTCTATAAAGGTCCAACTCCCTCAGTCCTTGCAGCAGTATGGCGACAGCCATCTTCTTCCCTTCTACAATGCTACATGGTACATAATCGGTTCCTTGGTTCCTCCCCCAATATATACACAGAGTCTTGCCCCTCATGTTGCATACGGGTCGCTTGCACGCCACACATGGGGTAGAAAGTGAGATGTGCTCCTGTCTTGGGGGCTGCAGAAATAGCAAGTGTGGAATACTTGTGTAGTACTTCTGAGGCACATCACTCGTACAATGACCGTGTGTCACTCGTGCGTCTTACTGTCATCGCAAAAAGCCCCTACTAACCATGCTGCTGACTTGGTTCAGGCATACAAGAGGAGTATGGGTCCCGTACGTAGTGTATGCATTCATGAGTTTTCGCAAGACCCATAGAATTTGCATGTGCAGGACCAAAAGTCTCCACGGCCAGTCTGTGACCTTCTACAGTGCTGAACACACACAAGTGTTGCTCAAGCACAGTTTTGCCAAATTTTAGACCGCTCGTAGTAGCATGTACAGCAGGTTGTGAGTGTGGTTTAAGACATGAAGTGTCTTAAAATAAAGAAAAAAAAAAAAACCATGGATTTAGAAGGTGTGTCCAAACTTTCGACTGGTACTGTAGATTTAATTTTAAAAAAAAAAAGTTTAAAAAAAGGGAGGGGGGGACTGAAAATTTATTTAAAGTATACTTTGAAATATTTAAATAAATATTTTTGAAAACAATATCACAGACTAAAAGGGGTCAATGGACCACTGGTTAAGAAACACTGGTTTAAATGTTCAGTCCAATTCACACCTAGAGGCAATTTAGATTAGCCAATTCACCTACTGGCATGTTGTGTGGTGGGAGGAAACCAGAGTGAACATGCAAAACTCTGCACAGAAAGTAACCTAAGGTCATGATCGAGCATGGAGCTATGATGCAGCAACGGTACCCGCTGCAGCACCATGCCACCCACAAAGGCAAATGTAGATTCAAATTGCACACTACAGAAAAGCAATGCTACCTTCTGATATTGTGTAAAGTGGCATTTAAAAATAAATAAGTATATTTGGTGTTCATAGAACTGTACCATTTATTTTACACACACAGGGTTACATCCCTTCTCCAGTTCACTAGAGATCACATGGAATGTTACAATCAGGTCTTGCATAAAATCTTTTTGCAGTTGAGAAAATGTCAGAAAAAGACCATTTTTATTAACCAATGTATTGTCTAAAACCGTTATTCGGTTTGAGATAATTAATATTGAATATGTGATTCTTTGTTACATCGTTAACACTATCACCACACACTGTATATTAACTCCTGTTTAGGAAAAAGAAAAAAAAAAACGTGGGGGATGGGGATCAAGAAGAAAATACAATGAACACTGCATATGTTATCTAACAAAAATGCATTATTACTGTCCAGCCAGCCAATTAAAATTTTATTTGAATTATCATTAGAAGAAGCTGAGAACAGTGGAGCTTGGTTTCCATGAAAAAAAGCCAATAAAATGTGTGTTGGGGCAAAAACAAGTCTTTGTGTGTGGTGTGCCATGGTTCTGGTTGGATAAAAAGCTTGTGGGACGTAATGGATCATGACTCGCCATTCTGCACTTTGGCCACTGGTGGCTGCATGAAGTCTTTGAAAGGCCCCAGAGCCTCCTTCAGAGCAGAGCTGATCTCAGGAGACGAACAAGTGATACATTCTACCAGCGTGGGGTACAGAGCGATCACCTGAGCCCAGGTATTCCCATCCACTGAAAATATACATGCAAGTCACACAGCAAGTAGTATGGAGAAGGAGCAAGAGAGAGAGCGAGCGAGGAAGCGAGCGAGCAAGATCGTGAGCGTACAAGAGCAGCCATATAATAAATCCAGAAAATAAGGGGCAAAAAAAAGAAGATTCAAGCATGACAGGGGTGCATCCAAAAGTAGAATGAACAGCAGAAAAAAAAGAAATAAGAAATTATTTCATTCCACTTTGAAAATTCTAATATAGACAACATTAAAATTGTTTGCATGAAACATTACATTAAAATTAACAGTCAACTGTATGTATATATGTATGTATGTATGTATAAAGTCTAACAGCTCCAAACCCAGCCAAGAAAAAGTATATTATTGATGTTAATAATGAAAAATATACTTGCCATTCTCAGGCTGTGTCTTTTTGAGGGAATCCATGAGTGTGCTAACAGCTTTTAAAACAAAAATGATTTCTGTCACTTGTTGCCTAAGAGAAGAAAAGAAAACATGAAAAAATGGCATCAGACAATGAACATAATATCCATAAAGTCATAGGCTTTGTAACTATCCATAGATCGCACGCAGTGCAATATACATTTAAGATTGAAAATAAAATGGAAGCAGGGAGAAGACAGTTATCGGTATGGCTCAAGAGTGAGCTCTCTCTTTTAAAAAGTCATCTCAGGACTCAGATGCACGTCTGTCTGTCTGCGTAGAATTACCTGGGGAGGGGGCAGCGACCGCTAAGCCTTTCATCTTCTACGTATCGGCGCAGCACGTCCTGAGCTCTGTGCAGTAGCACTGAGAGGGCCATGCGGGAGATGTAGCCTTCCTGTGGTGTGCTCACTTTATTACTGAAGGAGAACTGTAGCAGGGTCTCGAAACACACCTTAGAGAACTCTTCACGCATACGGATATCAATCTCTGCTTCTATAACCACAACCACATGAGAGGATTTTACATTGTATACATATATTGTATCTAGCAAAATTATAGCAATAAATATAAGGATATTAAGATAGCAAACTACTTCTGTTAAAAGTTGCAAAGTCACTCCCACATATTTAGCTTTTATAATAAAATACCAAGTTTGTGGCAGACGCATATATGAAATGATTCAGTATAATGTTAGCATATTTATTATAATGTCAGTGTGAATATAATTTGACATCTAAAATGCCCCTTGGTGTCCAATTTATTAAAATCTACACTGTAATATCATATAAACAATAATAAAAAATTGCAAGTAAACTACATTACAAAATACCAGTGAAAATGGCTTGATATTTTATGCTAATCAAATTGCAGCATGTATCTATCACACATACCTACAACATATGCACACATACATAAATGTATTCCAAAACACTGTGCCTAACTTATTCTCTACCTGTAAAGGAAGATGGCTGAGAATGGATGGACCCTCTGTTGAGCATGGCCATGATCTGACCTACAAATTCTTTGGGGAGGAAATTAGCGTAGGGCAAAATCTCTGTACTGATCAACTGCACCACCTTGTGGACAAAACACAGAAAACAAGAGCCATCCATGAAATCATAATGTCGTCAAACCTCTCCAATGCAAAACAGTGTGGTTTTATACAATGTAAATTCAGTCCAAAAGTATTTATCTGATATTAGTCTAAAAATATGCCTTTTTAATATGAATAAGTACTATGCTGCTTGTGATAGTCAGTGTGGAAGAGATGACCTAGGTTACAAACGCTCAACATTCACCTGTATATTATGGCTCAAAACAGGTCTAATTATTTTTCCAGATTGAAACTGAAGGGTAAAATCTTACCTCAACATCAATGGCTTCATTTTTCTGGAACTCTTGAATGGACAGGTTATCAGGAGGTGTACTGTAGACAAAAATTATGGCCATGTTATGATCCATCATTTTTATTTATTTATTTTTAACCAGGTGAAGCTTCAGTTTCAAATTCTTAAAAATATATTCTTTGCTATGTGTCAGCTACACAATAGCTGTGCATATACCTTTTAGTGAAGAGGAAGTCCTCAAAGGCATTTGCCAGCTCAGGCCACATGGTGTCAAATTTGCCTGAGGAGGCATGTTGCCGGGCAACAGGAAGGCCGATGGAAAGAACTTTGAGCAGAGAGGAGACCGCCAGCTTCCATGTGCTTTCAGCAGGACATGCATATTTCAGGCCTAAAGGCATCGTCAGGGTCTACAGCAACAATTACAAAAAACAAACAAACCAACCCATATTTTTTTTTAAATATAAATAACTGTATTAATGGAAAAAAGTTTGTGGACACCAGAACAGGTGTAAGGAGGTGTAAGATGTAAGCTGCAAGAGACTGTGATGTAATTGATGCATACTAAACAATTACCTTAATGATGTTCTCTAAGACTTTCTCAGTGATAACAGCTTTGTGACAAGCAGTTTTATGATACAGGTCTACCATCACCTCGAGAGATCTCTCAGCAAACGGCACATAGTTTAAGGCCACCCACTCAGCCTAGAGAAAGACAGGGAGAGAAATATGGGAACAGGTAAACAAACAAACAAACATTCTGCATATATAATCCATGTGATGAAATAAAAAAATCAAATAAAAAGCCTGACATCAATTAAAGCAAAACTAAAACATATGGGCAGACACACACACATGTTAAAATCAAAATCTTATAATACGCTGTCCTACAGTGGGATAGAGCTGTAGAGCAACTTAAAGTATTTTGGAGTTGTATAGACTGCTCACAGAAGTAAATAAAAAAAAAAAGCAATGTTGGTAAAGAAATAACAGGATAAAGAATGAGTATACACTATGGCAATGAGGCAAAAAGATAAGAGGATGTAGTCTTTTATGTCAAGTTTTGCCACTGAACTTCATTATGCTGAAAGGGGTCAAAGACAGGTGGAAGAAACTCACCGGTGCAAATAGTTGGATCTATAGTGGATCCATTTGACAAGTACAAAAAAACAAAACAAAAAAAAATGAGAGAAGAGTGGTCAAATATTAACCGTTTCATATGGCAGATTAAGATTAATGACAGAACACTTGCAGACTGAAATGATAAAAGTATTGTGAAAACCACATCCTTACAAGTAAGGTAAATTAGGTCAATGAGTGAGAAAATAATCAAGGCCAAGTATATGAGTGACTATGTTTCAAGAACAAAAGAAGAAAAAGGGATAAAATCAGTGAGAGAATGGGATGGGGGAAATTCTGCATCCATGATAAAGATGGTATCCTACAAGGGATTTTAAGTGCATTCACACAAAATGAATTAAAAAAATAAAATGAATAAAAAAAAAAAAACTGTACATGCTCCACATTTAAAAGATCCCAACCAAAATAGCTTAGCTAATGTAAATGGAAATGCTAAATAATTAGGCAAAACATTACTAAGAAAAAAAAAATCCCACCTGTAGAAATGGGTTTGTTCCTGTTATCATTCATTCAATTCCATTTTATTTACAGTATATAGTGCTTCTATTTTTGTCACAAAGCAGCTTTACAGATTTCCTGATATAGATTTACATATCAATAAAAGTTCGAGTAATTATTTAATGCAAGATTACTTCAGAGTGAGTTATATTGTGTGGTGACACACTAACCTGGTTATATTTAGCATTAGCCACATGCTTAGTTTCCATTTTGCCATACTGCGGGGGCTTGCAAGAGAATTCAACAAACTGCAGGAGCTGCTCAAAAATGGCAGGGTACATCACCTGCAGGGTCTCAGGGCCCACACAAATTGCCTGTAAAATATAACACATAAATGTGGACACTTATGACTGTATGCTTTCCCATCTTTGTCCATTGATGTATTAGAAGACATTACTGTAGCTAAATAACATCATACCTACACCTAACCCTTCAGTAACTACCATGAAATATTTCAGCTCTCAGTTTTTCCAAAATGCTGTTTAAAAAAAAAAAGGGCGGGACATGTATGCATTCTCAAAATTAAGCATATTCTATCTAAAACTTACTAATATTTAAAACATTATTACCACACTCTCCTGTTGCAGCAATAACACACAAGACACAAATATAGTATGAAACCAATATTTATACTAAAATAAAATAACCCAAGTTACAGATGTGCAATGGAAAGCTTTTCTAATCTTTGTGGCCCAATACTGGCATCCAACACCCCTCACCTTCTGTAGCACATCGAGAGCTGTGAGAACAGCCTCTTGCAGACTGGTGAGCACTGCCTCTGTGTAGGAAGGCAGAATGAACGGCGAAGCATCTGAACTGATGGGTACAGACACTGCTCCGTGCAGTATAACACCCAGCTTACGCAAGTCCTCCATGCTAAAGCCACTTGCTATGTGCTGGTACAGAGCGGGGAAGATCTGGATCAATGCCGTCAGAAAGGGCTGACTGGGCACAAATGCCAATTTATCAGTACTGCCATTTGGAGGCCGTGTGCACTCTGTGCCTGTTCGGTACCATGTGCTCCAAGCTGACCACCACAGTGCAGAGTCATCCAACTCTTCCCCAGGAAGAGGAAGCTGAGCCTGGGCATTGTAGCGCTGCGCTAGCCGCTCTGCTAAAGAGTCTGAACGCATCAGAGGTCTCCCAGGGCCTGAGGATGTGAGAGAGTCCACCATGGGAACAGGGGGAAGGTCCACAGAACCCAAAGAGTCAGGTTTTTCCACATCTTTAACTGGTGTCACTAGCTGGAGAATTTCCTGAAAACTCTTGAGAGCAGCCAGAGAGACTTCATTATTTTTGCTGAGAGCTGCAGACTGGATGTGGTCCAACAGCACCTCCCATGCTTTGAAGAAATCACCTACACAAGTGTTTTGGGAAAGGATTAGCCACAAGAATGCATATTTGATAAACATAAGATAAATTGGTACAGAAAAATTAAAGGAACAATGACTATGCTCATTCTCATCATTAAGCTTCAAAAGAGTTTTCATCAGCCTAAATGCTGTTTAATTTAAAGCTGCATCTGGAAATTTCATGGATATATAGCATTGTGAAACAGGCTTAGGCACTCAAATATTTATACAGGATGTTAGAGCTTGTCTAGATGTTTACAGTATCAGTAGAAAAAGGCACATTTAATACTGTTCCAAATGTTCATTTACAAACACACGCACAAAAAATCTGTGGACACCTGATCATTGCAGCCATATGTGGGCTTTTCCCCATGTATGCTATCAAAGGCTAGAAGCACACAATAGAAGCATTACAATTTCCCTTCACTGGAACCAAGAGACCCAAACATGTTCCAGCATGACAATGTCCCATGAGGACTTAGTTTTCTAAGGGTAAAGTGAAGAACTCAAGCGATCTGCACAGAGGCCTGACCTCAACCCCACCCCAGGCCTTCTCACCCAACATCACTGTCTGACCTCATTAATGCTCTTGTGGCTGAATGAGCACAAATCCCCATAGTCACACTCCAAAATTTAGTGGAAAGCCTTCCTAGAAGAGTAAAGGTTATTATAAGAGCAAAGGGGGGGGGTGTAAATCTGGAATGGGATGTTCAACAAGCACGTATGGGTATGGTGGTCAGGTGTGTAGATCTTGTAGCAAACATGATCCACAAAATGTGCCAAGTTCTCCAAGATACTTGGGGAGGGGGGAAAAAAAACAACCTTCCAGTCAATTCCCTTATAAATTTGCATGACAGTGTACCCAAGCGAACTGATGTAGATTTAAAAGAAAAAAATCATTCAAATTCCTCTAAAATGCCACTCGTCCAGACACTGCCTCTTGGATATCAAGGATAAGATTGAATTTATATATTTTTGTGTGAAAAAAGCTTCTACCCAGTTGTCATTTCTCACCCAGTTGCTGCAGCAGATATCTCCTGGTGTTAAAGATTCGTGCTACGCCAGCCAAGGTCAGGACCCAAGTTTCTGCCCACTGCTTCTCTGCAGTATCACGTGAATGGTGAATAAGGATGTTTCCGCCCCCTGATTCGATCTTCTCCTTATCGGCAGTGGTGGACGACTTCCTCACACAACCCAATAAGTGAAAAAGCACCTGCAGGTTACAACATAAGGTATATTCTCAGATATAGTTTGTACATGTTAAAATATTATTTTAAATATATTGACTGTGGTGATGATGGGTGCAATATGTCTTTAAATATTAACCTATTGTGAACACTAATAATTAACATACTAGTTGCAATAAACCATGAACCATGTATTAAACAGCACTTCTCAGCCATAGTGTCAACATTAGACAGTAACTGCTGTAGAAAGAAAAATACAAAAATACTGGACATTGTGTCCTTGTTAGACTTGCTGCTGCAAAACATTTCAAAAACATTATAATGCTTTACAAGAGTAACAAATATTCTATCAATGTGTCAACAGGGTACCTTCCACACTACTATGTGCCACGTGGGTTGCTGTAGCAGGGTTCCGTGGGCAGCAATTGTCGAAAACATTGTTTGGCCTGCACTTTTTCTGACGGCTGGCCGAGGATCCACACACAACTCTCCCAATTTGGCATAAAGACACAACCACAGGCAGTCAAATGGTGGAGCAGGATGGAAGGGTCGATTCAGAGGCTCCCCTTTTTCATGGGCCTGTTTTATCAGAATGGCTTCCTCTCGCTCCAGCTCCTCTGTAATTTTCTCTCCTCTTTGGAAGAAATAGTCTGAGATGTTCCACTAAAGAAAGGATAACACAGAGGTGTGGCCATTAATGATGGTGCACCACACATGATGACTATTTTCATCATCATGAACATTTTGTTCCAAAATATGATTTGAGCAGTTTTTAAAAGTTGGTGTATAAATGTAGTAGATGGTAGAAGTACTCTCACCAAAAGGCCTATAGAGGTCAAGCTGATGTTCAGTTCCTGGTTTTGAAGACCAAAGCTGCCAGCTACATCAACAACAATCTGGAGGCATGTGCAAGGCATAGTGGGAAGGAAGTCCGTCACCACTAGTTGCAGGCACTGGAAGGCTGTTCTGATTAAGGATTCACTATAAACCAAAGCAAAGACAACTTAATGAATTGGGAGGCAGTAGCAAAAAAAACAAAAACAAACAACCCCATCCAACAAAACACCCTTATCAGGCAAGTGCAGTTAACATTGCCAAAATCTTGTCACTGCTTCTTCTGCATCACACTCTTTCAGGATAAACCTCTTTTTTTTTTTAACAAACATACATTGAGGGAGATGCACTCAGGTAACTAATCTGTCCACTTTATTAGGAAAACCTGTACATTCATTTAATTATCTACAGTAAATCACCCAATCATGTGGCACCACCATAATGCATAAAACCATGCAAACAGAGTTAATGTTCACATCATAGATAAGAATTAAGAAAGGTGTTATCTCTGATTTTAACCATGATATGGTTGCTGGTGCCAGATGGGCTGGTTTGAGTATTTCAGAAACTGGCATTATCATGCACAACAGTCTCTGAAGTGTAAAAGAATGCTGCGAGGAAGAAGAAGATGACCCACAGACACACCATCCTGTAAACGGAGGGCCTGCAAGCTCAAACAACTTGCTGAGAAAGCTCAGAGGAGAATGATCAGGCTGGTTTGGGTTGACAGAAAGTCTACAGTAACTCAAATAAGCACTCTTCACAACCGTGATGAGCAGAAAAGCATCTCAGCATGCACACAACATTGAACTTTGAGGTGGATGAACAACAACAGCAGAAGACCACATCAGGTTCCACTCTGAGAATCTGAGGCTATCACGGGCACAGACAAACTGGACAGTTAAAAATTGGAAAAAAGACCAGGTGATTATTTTTCTCATTTTCAACTGTCCAGTTTGAGTGAGTCTGTGCTTATGATAACCTCAGATTCCTGTTCTTCTCTGACAGGAGGGGAACCCAGTGTGGTTGTCTTCTGTTGTAGTCCATCGACCTAAAGGTTCATGATATGCTCATCATGGCTGTAAAGTTAATATCTTCTTCCTGGGAGCTCGTACCAATCTGACCGTTTTCCTCTAACCTCTCTTATCAACAATGTGTTTCCACCCACAGAACTGTTGCTCACGCTATGTTTTTTTTGTTTTTCGCACCATTCTGTGTAAACTCTAGAGACTGTTGTGTATGAAAACCCCAGGACATCAGCAGTTTCTGAAATACTCAAACCAGTCCATTGGGCACCAACACCCATGCCACAGTTAAAGTCACAGAGATCACAATTTTTCCCCCATTCTGATGTTTGATGTGAACATTAACTGATGCTCTTGACCTGTATCTGCATGATGTTCTGCATTGCACTGCTGCCACATGACTGGCTGATTAGATAACTGAGTGAATCTGTAGGTGTGCAGGTATTCCTAATAAAGTGGACCATGAGTGTATGTGTGCACTCATCTCACCCTTGATCATTGCGAATGGCTCCGATGACCCCCAGCACCAGAGGCCAGCCTGGGCCAAGGCTGTCTCCTTGACTCTGCAAAATCTGGAGCACACACTCAAGCTGCTTTTGCCTGATATCAGAGTGTAGGATGTTAGAAAGCTCCTTCAGAGGGTTCAGCAACAGGAGCTGCAGTCTCTGTAAACATAAAACCACTAGGATCAAGGCACCTATAAACTTTCCAAGAAAATGAAAATACCATTTTATACAAATTAAGTTAAACCATGAGTCCGAGGATATTTTCAGGATAATTTCACTACCTTTACTTTTAAGCTCTTATCTTGGTCATTATAAGGGCTAGGCAAACATCTTATATCTTCTTGTTTTTTTTTCTTCTTCTCAGAACAACTGAGGCTATCCAGATCTTCCATCATTTGATATGGTAATACTTGTGTACGTTTTATATTAGGGCGGCACGGTGGTGTAGTGGTTAGCGCTGTCGCCTCACAGCAAGAAGGTCCTGGGTTCAAGCCCAGTGGCCAGCAAGGGCCTTTCTGTGTGGAGTTTGCATGTTCTCCCTGTGTCTGTGTGGGTTTCCTCCGGGTGCTCTGGTTTCCCCCAAAGACATGCAGGTTAGGTTAACTGGTGACTCTAAATTGACCGT
>JAPEIY010000012.1:32393616-32407166 GCA_026122135.1 Cathorops aguadulce | reverse complement strand
GAAAGGCCCTCGCTGGCCACGGGGCTCGAACCCGGACCTTCTTGCTGTGAGGCGACAGTGCTAACCACTACACCACCATGCCGCCACAATTCTTATTTTTTCAGAATATTTGTAATCCTCTGCCTGATGGAGAAAAATAGTGTGTTCCCACAGTAATATCCTTAGCTCGTTATTGTTTAAATGTTTTATGAAAGAGCTTTGTGTTATGAGAAACCAGAGCGTGAGAGTGTTTAAGTTTTTTGGGGGCATTCAGAGGGAGTGTCTCGGGCAGACATGAAACTTCTTTAATAAAATATTCTCTCTTTAAAAGGTGCTGACTGCAAAGTTGAATTCTGGGCAAATATTCTGTTTCTATTGCTGTTAGAATTTTGAGATGTTTTATTGTTGCCCATACCATGTATCCTATGTGTAAAAAATTTTTTTTGCCAAAATAAAATGTGTACCTCATTTTACAATTTTCAGAGATTGACGAATCAAGTGAACAACAATATCACGTGACCACTGTGGGGTATGTTTGACCTACTTTTAACCAAAACAAGTCAGCATGGGCAAACATGGCAGACTCTGCTCTCCTGCCAACTAAAAGCCAGCAGAAAAGAAAAGTAAAGCCTGCCTAGTGAGTGCAACTGCAAGATAGAGCAAGGTTACATGTCATTTTTCTGGACAAATAACTCAAACATTCCAGCTAGTGTTTAGTTATATTAACCTCTGTTCTATAGTTATGCAAATTAGTTAAAGCTCCTCACATCTGGCTATTTCCGTAGGTCCATACGGTTTACTTCAAGAGGTAGAAAAATGGTCCCAAAACAGAGAAAACCAAACTTAAGCACATTAAAATTATCATATTTTGTCTGTGAGACATAGAAAAATGCCATGCTCAATTAAAAAAAAAATTAAGTAAAATTTCAGATGACTTTGCAGTCAGCACCTTTAAGTCTCTGGGCCTGCTTGCAAATCTTTATATAAAGGGGAAACAACTGAAAAGTGATTTCACAATCTAACAACTGGTGTCACGAACAGAATTTGGCTGAGATCCAGTGAGTGTTTTCAATGGGAAATAATACAAAGTGCAAATCATGGAGGTAAGCCATCCTCTCCTTATTTCCTGGTGTGAAATATTTAATGCCATGACAAAGTAACCTGCAAAATGTGGAGGAAGGCTGGATAAAGTTTACAAGCAAGTTTATGTGGGTGGTTACTGCATGCAAGGAAAAAAAATCTTAAGTGGAACGCTTCCTGGTGAAAATTCTGTGTGAATCTGGATTTTGATCAAAGATTGAATCTGCAGTGCTGAATGTGGATGTTTGTTTGCTGAAGTGTTGAGTTTGCAAGTGACATTGCCAAGGCATATATTGGTTGTACGCACATGAGCTCAGTTCTTGTCAAGTTATCAGGGGTCTTTACTTAAAAGTTGGCCTTGGCCAACTTCAGGGTTGGATGAATAAACTCAAACTTGGCAACTCCTTTAACCTTCTTTTTTTGTTTTATTTCAGGTGATTTGAAGATTACAGCAGTTGGCCAGTTAGTTTGTCAATTAGTTAGTTAACCAGTTAGGTTGAAAACCTTTACAATCCAAAGAGAATAGAAAAGAAAATCCCAAATACAGATACGTTCAATTCTCTTCACTAGAGCACTTAACACTTTTTAAACATAAGCTACTGTACATTTCAACAAACATAGATAGATAGAAATGTACGACATTGCACATGTTAAGGCGAACTGCCAATTCCATGCTACTTGCACTAGCAGGCTAGTAAAAAAAAAATACCCACATTAGCTTAGCTTAACATTATACAATCACAGCATTCCTGACACCAAAAATGCTAACTAATAAATTCAAACAGAAAACTGTTTGCCCACCAGTGGCTTCGCTGGAGGGGATGGCCAGTACTTTTAAGTTTTCCCCTTTCAGTCCTTTTGCAGCTTTAGCAATTTAGGCACTCAACACTCTGTGCCTGGCACTAGAGAAGAGAACCTTTTTTTTTTTAAAAAAACATACTGTACATATCTTTATTGGGTTGCCAATATACAAATCATGTTCAATCTAAGGATATATTTCACCCAATTCTCCCCCTTTTAGAACATCAACAACCCCCTCCCCCTACCTAGAGAGTCACATTTACATAACTTAATAAAATAATGAATAATAATACTGATAAGCAAACACAACTCTCTCCCCACCTAAAAGGGAAAAAAAAAAACAGGAGGGGTGAACAGTAGCTAAACCAACTAAATAAATAAAAAGGGACATTTAGAGGAATCCAAAATGCTTAAAAAAAAAAAAAATTAGTTAACTAAAACATTGTATATGTTATGCCTGGAGCTCGACCACCATTACATCGAATCAAAGACAATCACTGGTTTCTTTCAAAATCCTGACAGGAGATATATATATATATATATATATATATATATATATAAAACCATCTTAATTAGCACCATCCATCATAATCATTAATCATCTAAAGAGGGAGTGGAATCGCTTAAGGAAAGAATGGGATTCCAAGTTTCATAAAATTTGTCGGAGCACCCCCTAATGCTGTACTTGATTTTTTTTTTCTAAGTATAGGAATGACATTAGATCCTTTAGCCAATAGTTAGGGGAGGGAGGATTCTTATCCTTCCAATGAAGTAAAATACGTCTGCGGACTACCAAAGATGCACATGATTTATATAAATCAGAATATGAAGTGAAAATATTATCTCGGTTGGGTCTGTAACCAAAGTTTGGGGTTTTATGAATTTGTGATGAATTGGGAGGAGGTTTGATGTTTTAGTTGCTGTGCTAGTAACCAACTAGCCTTGTTTCCATATTCATAGTCAGTGCCTTTTGTACGCCTTAAAAGAAACTCCGCTTTGTTTGTGGAAATTAGGTCAAATTCAGTCTGTAATTTAAGTCTCTCCATCTGGAGAGTGGAATTGGCTGAAGTGGAGTGTTGTCTGTCAATTTGAAGAATTGCCTCCATCAGTTCAAGTTGTCCATTTTCCCCCCTTTTGTATCCTGGTGCTATATGAGAATCTCTCCATGTATTACTACCTTGAGGGTTTCCCACAGGAGAGAAGGTGATGTAGAGACAGATTTGTTAATTTCGAGAAAGTGTGAAATCTTGTCAGAGAGAAATTCACAAAATTTGTCGGATGATAATAGCCCAGTATTTAATCTCCAGGTTGAGTGGCTTTTAGTTTTAGGGACTAGTTCCAAGTCTAATAAGAGGGGGGCATGATCTGAAATAACTATTGATGAGTATTCACATTGTTTCACTGAGGGTAATAAAATCTTATCAAGGAAAAAGTAATCTGAAAGTATGTTTGATGAACCTGGGAATAAAATGAAAAAAATTTTGCTGTCGGGTGGTAAAAACTCCACACTGCCAATTTGATCTGTGAATGCAGACAAACATTTAGCTGCTTTGGATTGAGTTAATTTTCTTGAGCACGATCTGTCGAGTATGGGATTGACAGATAAGTTAAGATCCCCCCCAAAGATGACGTGATGTGTATCTAGGCACGGAATGGATGAGAATAGGGAAGTCATAAAATTAGGACAGTCCCAGTTGGGGGCATAAACACAAACCATAATAACAGGAGTTTGGAACAGCACACCAACAACAATAATATAACATCCATTGGGATCAGATATGACCTGCTCTGATGAGAACTGTACTTGCTTGTGCAATAAAATAGCTGTGCCTCTTGAGCGCCTGTTGAAGTTGGAGTGAAAAACTTGTCCAACCCAGGGTTTTTGTAGTCTGGTGTGGTTGCATAGACGAAGGTGGGTTTCTTGGAGAAACGCAATGTCTGTTTTCAAACTCTTAAGGTGTGAAAGTACTTTTGTCCTTTTAATAGGTCCACCAAGTCCCCTGACGTTCCAACTTGTGAGTCTGATGGTTCGTAGCATGTCCCTCTGGCTTAAGTTAGCCATAGAATCCGTGAAAAAACCATCAATCCTCTAATTGCTCTGATGAGGTGGTGCCTTAGCCGAGTTAGCTTGGTAACAGAATGCAAGATCGCAACAACATATACAGTGCCATCATGAGAGTCCAAGGGAAAAAAAGAACACACTCCTCTTCCAAAAATAAACGAAAAAAAGAAAGTCCCAAACACAACAAATGCAGCTGTCCTTAATGACACCTTCAGGTTCAAAACATGCTTACACACTTGTCCTAATCTCATCTTTAACATGATGAGCATGCAGGAACTACTACCTAACACAACCGATTGACTGAAAGGAGCCTGCTTCCTTTTCAACTGTGAAAAAGTGTACACCTCTGATATTTTCGATTTGGCAACATAGAAACCTTGGTGTACCAGTTTTTAAAGAAAAAAATAATAACCCTACTACTACTAACAACAACAACAAAATAATAATAATAATAATAATAATAACAGCAACAGTAACAATATAATCTTACACATTAGGAGCTTAGTTTTAAGTTCAAAATCTCAGCAGGAAAAGCCTGCCTATTCAGCTTTAATATTCATTTGACTTCACACAGACATCTCTTCAACAAAAATCAGCCTCGATCTCAACAAGGGTAAATTACAGTGAGCCGCCGTAGGCTTATCAGGCCGTCTGATCAGCCCACAATTTCAGTCCAGTTTTCAGAGAGCATCAAAAAAGTTAAAGGAGATGTGTAAAGAGACATCATGTTTTCCCTTACTGCTGAGATCACGGTAGAAATGTGCCGCTTCATCTGCAGAGTCAAATATGCGATACTGCCCGCTAACAGTGACCCATAACCGCGCGGGGTAGATCAGACCGAAACATATCCCATCCTTATAAAGGAGAGACTTCACTTTGTTGAATGATGCCCGTTTCTTGGCGAGTGAGGCGCTGAAATCCTCAAAGATCCTTATGGGATAACCCTGGTATGAGATGCGCCGTGTTTTCTTCACCCAAAGCAGCACTCGCTCTTTCTGGATGTACCTGTGAAAGCAAACAAAAATGGGCCAGGATCCCTGTGCCAGTTTCGGCCCCAGACTGCGTTGAGCTCAGTCCAGTTCAAAGTTAGTATCCAGCAAAGCATCTCCGGTCACCTCCCTGAACAGCGTAGACATGAAGAGCCAAGCATCGGTCACCTCCGCTCCCTCGGGGATGCCAATCATATGGAGATTCTGCCGTTTGGATGGCGAAACCAAATCCTCGACAGCCAGCTGCAGCTTTTCGTTCATCTGAGTGGTGGTCTCCACCTTGAATTTCAGTGTGGCCACTTCGCGCTGCAGAGTCGTCAGGTCATCTGAGTGGGAAGTGAGGGCTGTTTCCATTGCGAAGATGGTACTGTAGCTGTATGCGAGGCTACGGTATTGGCGATCTTTTGGAGAGTTGCTTGGATAGGAGCCATGGCAGTATTCAGGGAGGTGGTGAGTTCACCTGTTACATCTTTGCGGAGTTTCTCGAGTTCACCAATGAGCATGTCCACTGTTAGCGGTTGGGCTCCACCTGTTGTTATACTGCTAGCGTCTGCCTTGCTAGCTTCTTTATTGTGCATGCTGAAGTGTTGAGTCAGCTGGGGCTGGCTCTTGCCACGGTTCCCGTGGGATTTACTCATTTCAGCTCCAAAAAATGTTACGTTGCCAAAATAATTAAAAAAGTCTGAGTGTAGATATGTTAAAGTTATAAATGGTCAGGGAGCAAGCGCCAGGCACGTGGTCACTCCGCCGCCATTACCGGAAGTCATTAAACTTTATCTTTTCAACATTTTGGAAATTTTGTGTCCACTGAGATTGTTTAAAATGTTACTTTTCAAAGGGGGTGTACTCATTTACACTGAGCACTGAGATATAAAATTATACACACAATTTTATTTAAAAAAAAAATGCACACATACCCAGAGCAGTGGGCAGCTATGCTACAGTGCTTGGGGAGCAGTTGGTGCCTTGCTCAAGGGCACTTCAGCCCAAACTCAGGCCATGACACCCCATGTTAACTTAACTGTATGTCTTTTGAATTGTGGGGGAAACTGGAGCACCTTGAGGAAATGCATGCAGACATGGGAAGAACATGCTAACTCCACAGAGAAAGGCCCCCCCCACTGAGCTGGGCTCAAACCCAGAACCTTCTTGCTGTGAGGCAACAATGCTGACCACTACACCACCATGCTGCCCCCATTAAATAAAATGAGGTGTTTGTATTGAAATTCCAGCACACACTGGAATAAACTGGCTGCCATACATTGAGATGCTAATTTAGGCCACACCAATTTAATTAGTTGGTTCTCGGATTTTTTCAGGAAAAATATGAAGCGAGCGAGCGAAATAAAAATAAAATTTAAAAAATGCTCTGATGGTAAAATTAGCGGTGGAAATAGAGGGCTTTCATAATAGAGAAACAAAACAAAGACAATACATTATTGTTACACATTTCATATGGCTCTTTTAATAGCTTATCTTATTTCCACCCATATGCATTAAGGGCTAGCTCTGGCTGCACGTCTTTTATCAGGCAAACCAGTAAACAGATAGGCTAAATAAACGATTGAATTACAGTCAATTGAACATCTACAATGCACAGAAAAAAAGATTTGACCAGGAGTAGGCTACTTCTGATGGCTAAATACTTCGAATGATTTTTTGTTTGCCCCTCACATCAATCAATGAAATATATAAATCAAACCCACCTCCACAGAGTTGTTGTCCAAGTTGGCACATCGCAGGGTAACAAGCTCATGGCATCTTGAGTACAACTGTCCAAAGTTTTCCCCCTCTTGAATTTCGACACACCTGTCAGAGATTTTATGCTTCTGTTCGCTGAATATCCTAACAAGCTCAAACACAGGCTTTGCAGGATTCCCCTCCACAGGCATGCTTCTTCCAAAAGTCTTTATCTAAAGTGAAAGGGGCGATTTAATTGGTTTTTGACGTCACGTGACCTCAACCTGCAGTCAATTTATTTATTTTTTTTTTCATTTTGCATTTTCTTCAAGCAGCGATTCTGAGAACCAACTAATCGAATTGGTGTGGCCTAAGCACTTTTATCTCACTTAATGAGTTTAAATTGTATGTTTCAGCGGCCTTCAGCTACAGTATAAGTGTGATTATATGTAGTTTACTGTTTTTATCTCATTTTTGTTTGTGGTTTCTTATGTTTTTTGTTGTATGATGTTTTGGTTGTTGTATGTTATATTCTTGCGTTATATTTTGTTCTTTACTGTATTCATTTTTTTTTGTTAGGTGTTTTGTTATGTTGCTGTGTAATGTGGTGTGATTTGTGTGGTGTTTTTATGTTTTTGTGTAATATGGTATGCTCTGCTTTTGTGTTCTTATGTCTGTATTAATTGGTGTTTGTTGCTGTTTATGTGTGTTTAGCTTTGTTTGATGTTGGTCTATTTGTCTTTTTTTAGATGAGGTTTCTCTATTTTTTTTTACTTAAAGTGTTACCTTTCTTGGCCAGGGATCATTTGAAAAAGAGATGATAGTCTCAATATGACTCTCCTGGTTAAATAAAGGATAAATAAAAAATAATGCCTGTGAAATAAACACAGATAAAATAAATACTTAAAAAAAAAATAAAAAAATGATAGTAGGTCCTACCTGATGGTGGCAGGTACAGATGCAGATGCAGGTAAACAATGGCTTTATTTTACAAACGTGTATGATAATCCAAAATGTGAGACAAGAGTTTGGCCAAAAACCAGGCAATGGTCAGGCGATGAACAAAAAATGTGAACTAGACTAGACAAGGACAGAAATGAGAAAACCAGAATAGGATCAGAAAACCAATGACAATCAAAAGGCTCATTATAGACTGGTAAAAAAAATACAGAGCATATATTTTGCAATAAATGGTGTGTGTGGCTTGATTGAGTGATTGATTTCAGGTGTGGGTGACCAGTAAGCTAGTGAACATGACAGTCTCTGTGGTTGTTGGGTGTGGTAGTCCTTGGTGGCCATGTTTGTGGGTCGCATTGTTTTCTGGGTACCTTGTTTTTGGCAATGATATTTCATCATTTTCGTTCCTTTTTTTTTTTAATTTGCTGCCAGTAACTTTACAGTGAGGCAGTATGAGTATTCAGATTATGTAGATGTCAGTAGTTCCATTGCAATATCACTGCAGGATCATTTACATCACTGCCAGCAGACATAATGTCATGAACAGACACAAAACATCAAAGCAACATTATGCAAGAATTGGTATTTTTTTGTTCCTGGGTTTTCCCTACAGTTGCAAAGTGTAACTCTCACTTTTACACCACTGCTTTAAATACAAATCATGCTTTGAGCTCCCCTCATGGACAGCTGTCCATGGGCATTTGTTTACAAGCTGAAGGATATAGAACTAGCAGAAGAAAAAAAACGTCAGCTGACTAGGAAGTGTAATATTACAGACTTTGACTGCATAGTTTTATTTATTGTGATATCGGAGATGAATGTTAACATAAAAAGAATTTTTAAAAATGATAGAAAGTTTTAGTTTTGCTGAAATACCATGCTTGCATTTTCAGGCCAGATACATTGTCAGTAAACCCATTGAAGCTCAGCAGACTACAAACATGGACCCTCCGAACTACAATTCCCATAACACACAGTGCCCTCTGTCTCCCACCTACTGAATCACAGCTGGCTTTCATTTCCTTAATCACCTGTCCCTCCATATAAGCTCACCTCTCAAACACAGCTTTGTGAAGTCAGGATGATGTTTCATCAATGGTGTGCTCTGGGGCATGCTGGATAAATATGGCATGGCATTCATAGATGACAACCTATTCTACTCCTCCGATGTCCGTCTTCATCAGAGCAGTCCTCAGGTGACTACTGGAAAACAACCTCTATGTGAAGGCTGAGAAGTGTGAGTTCCACCAAAGCAGGATCTCCTTCCTGGGCTACATCATCAGCACCAGTGGAGTTAGTATGGATTCATCCAAGGTCTCAGCTATAATATCCTGGCCAACACCCAAGTCTATCAAAGATCTTCAATGTTTCCTAGGCTTTGCAGATTTCTACTGCTGGTTCATCCAAAACTTCAGCACTCTGGCAGGCCCTCTAACCACACTACTGAAGAAAGGTCCCAAGAGCTGACTTTGGAACCCAGTGGCAGAAGCAGCCTTCAACTGACTTAAGCAAGCCTTCAAATCAGCCCCTACACTCCAGCATCCTGACCCTGCAAAACTATTCATCATAGAGGTGGATGCATCTGACACTGAAGTAGGGGCCATCTTGTCCCAATGTTTCGGGGAGAAACAGAAGCTACACCCCATAGCCTTCTTTTCAAAGAAACTAACTTCAGCAGAGAAAAATTATGATGTAGGAAATGGAGAACTGCTTGCTATTAAATTAGCTCTTGAAGAGTGGTGGCACTGGTTAGAGGGATCCACTCACCCTTTTATCATCCTTACTGATCATAAAAATCTTGAGTACCTCAGAAAGGCCAAAAGATTGAGCCCATGTTAGGCCAGGTGGGCTCTATTCTTCACTTGCTTTGACTTCGCTATCTCGTTCCGTCCAGGGTCCAAAAGTGTCAAGGCAGACGCTTTATCCAGGGCATTCAGGCCATCCCACCATGAAACCGGTTCACATCCCATTGTCCCACCACAATATTTCATGCAGTCCATCACCTGGGAACTGGATGAGGAAATCAACAAATCACAGACCCAAACCCTGCCAGTCAACCTTCCACCTGGTCTTCTTTATGTGCTAAAGCGTCTCCACAGTAAACTCATCACCTGGGCGCACACACCTCCCACCACAGAACATCAAAACAGCCAGTGTGCACACCAGATGCTATGAAACAGGTACTGGTGGGAGAACATGTTATCAGAAATTAACCAGTTCGTCGCCTCCTGCTCAGAATGCGCTCAAGCAAAGGTCCTGTGCTGGCAACACACCAACCCAAGAATACCCCTCACTCAACCTTGAAGGAGATCCCATCTACCAGGTCAACAAAATCCTTGATTCAAGACGTAGAGGAGGCCAAGTTGAGGACCTGGTAGGCTGGAAGGGTTACAGGCCAGAGGAACAAAGCTGGGTAAAATCCAAAGACATCCTTGATCCCCTTCTGAAGCAAGAGTTCCATGCCCAGTTTCCTAGCAAATGAGCACCCAAAGGTAGGGGTCATTCCAAAAGGATTGTAGCTCCCGGAGGTAGCTCCGGGGGGGGGCTCTGTCAGTAAACCCACTGAAGCTCAGCAGACTATAAATATGGACCCTCTGAACTACAATTCCCATAACACAGCGCCCTCTGTCTCCCGCCTACTGAATCACAACTGGCTTTCATTTCCTTAATCACCCGTCCCTCTATATAAGCTCACCTCTCAAACACACCTTTGCGAAGTATCATTCTACGACCAGTTCATAACAAGCCTTGTATCTTTCTGCCTGCCTACTTCATTTCTGACCCTTGGTATTTTCTTCTCGTTTCTTGCTCTTTGTCTTTCCGACATTATGTTGTTTGCCAATCACCTGACCCTTGCTAGTTTTCTGACACTGATTCCTGTCTCTAAATTTGGCTTCAATTTTGACATTTATTGTATTTTATGTCAAGTTTATTTTTAGTGCTTTTAACATTTAGACATTATAGCAAAGCAACTTTACAGAAATTTAGACTTTAAACATGTGCTAATTTTATCCTTAATCTATCCCCAATGAGCAAGCCTGTGATGACAGTGGCAAGGAAAAACTCCATCAGATGACATGAGGAAGAAACCTGAGAGGAACCAGACTCAAAAGGGAACCTATCCTCATTTGGGTGATAACAGACAATGTGATTATAAATAACTTGCTTCTATAACAGTGTCCTATATGGTCACAAAGTATAACTGTGAAACCAGGAAATTCATTATAGTTTTAACATGAAGTCTGTTTTGTTGAAGTTATAAACTGATCATTGATGGAAACTTGAGTGCAAAACTGTTCATGACAAATGCAGTCAAGGTTAGCAAGTCAACTGTAGTCCTCAGACATAAATATATTATTGTAAGTGTCCAGAGCATCTTCCAAGTATGACATTTGACTGTCCATTTGGGACCATCCTCCACAGGAGCAATGTGATGAGACTCCAGCCAGACATAGGGCATCAGGATGGATTAGGCAGGTCTGAGGAGCAGAAGAGGTCAGCATCTCTGTCTCAGGATCAACATGTAACTCAGAGGGACAGATGGGGGGGCAGGTTGTTAGGTATGCCCAATGTCACCTAATTAGTAAGAACAGGGTATGTTTTGCACCGAGTCCAAGCAGGGACTCCGGCAAAACTAACTATGACAGCATAACTAAAAGCAGAGAACCAGAAGGTAACAAAGACATAAGGGTGCTCTGGGACATAAAGCAGCCAGTCTCTACACCGTCACCAAACACAAGTGAGCGAACTTATTGGAACATCCAGACAGTAAGGCATTACAATAATCCAACCTAGAGATAACAAAAGCATGAACTAGTTTTTCTGCATCATGTAGTGACATTATATTTCTTATCTTAGCAATATTTCTAAGATTAAAGAAAGCTATTAAGGTAATGTTATTGATATGAGTTTAAAATGCAAGACTGGAGTCAATGATCACCCGAGGTCTTTTACTGCTGCACATGAAGAAACAGAAAGGCCATCCAGAGTTATTATGTAATTAGAAAACCTACTTCTAGCTGCATGTGGTCCTAGTACAAGTACTTCTGCCTTGTCAAAGTTAAGCAGAATGAAGTTAATAAGCATCCAGTGTCTAATGTCCTTTACACATTCCTCAATTCTATTAAGCTGGTGTCTCTCATCTGGCTTTGCAGAAACTTACCACTGTGTGTTATCAGCATAACAGTGGAAACTAATACCATGCTTATGAATAATATCACCCAGAGGTCACATATATAAAGGAAAAAGCAGTGGGCCCATGACAGAACCTTGTGGAACACCAAACTTTACCTCAGTATGTCTAGAGAAATCACCATTTACATCAACAAACTGATAGTGATCAGTTAAATAACACCTGAGCCAGGAGAGGGCCATTCCCTCAACATTCCCTCAACTCCCACAACATTTTCTAGTCTATCCAGGAGAATGGAATAAACAAATGTGTCAAAAGCTGCACTAAAGTCAAGCAATACAAGCAGCAAGGCACAATGCTGATCAGAAGCCAACAGGTCGTCATTTACTACTTTAACCAGTGCTGTCTCTGTGCTATGATGAGGTCTAAATCCTGACTGATACATTTCATGGATGTTATTCTGATGTAAATAATAGAACACATTTTTATTCCATGGAAAAAGTGTCTGGTATGGATAATAATCCATAATATGTTACTTTATCCTCACACTATTAATATTTAAAGATCCTTCAAAAGAGGACCAGTGGATATCTTTAAAAAAAAAAAATCCCAGCACGAGAGTCTTAACCCCTGATAATTTGTGTTTCTCTTTCATGATGTTTTTATCTGTCAGCTCTTCATCTTTTTCATCTCTTCCACAGTAAGTGTGTGTGTGTGTGTGTGTGTGTGTATTAAGCCCACGTGCCCGGCATGTGTGTATATGTTAGCTACATGACTGGGTCCATATGGAATGTCTCAAGCGATCTGTGGCTTAAACTGTAGCTCAAGCAAGACAAAGACCTGGAGGGTATGATGGCATGTGTCTCCCTTTCGACTTCCTCCCCATTCCTCCTCCTCCTTCTCCTCCTCCTCCTCGTTCCCCCCACACTCGGCCTGCCGCCGCGCTCGTGCCCTCGCAGCCTCACATCATCTCTAATGACAAACTGCATTCAGAGCTCAGGAACTCCCACATCCGCTCCGTTTGCGCTATTTCGAGACCAAAGTCCTTGGGGGGGTGTCTGGGTGTGTGTGTGTGTGTGTTGTGCGAGGTGAAACTACAACCAGATATTGTATAATCACTTCCATCAGCCGTGGTGTGTTGGTTTGGGGGGATGGAGGCTTCTTTGTTTGAACTGCGAGCCCTGGTTTTGTCGACCCTGGTATGCGAGTGGTGTTGAAAACATGAGGAACCATGAATATTTGCAGAGGTTTGTGTATCTCTGAGTTAACGTATTAATGAGAAATCACCAAGCCGGGTGCAAACAACAACAACGTGGCTCAGTGGGTCATGGCAAGCTTAAAAACTGAGCATGGAAATTTGTTTTCCACTGGCGTGAGTTTTAATGCAGTTGTCCTTCATGCAGAAGACGAGAGGATGTGGGTTCAGAGCATTTCTGTGGTCTGGTACTGGAATAGCGCGCTGATCTCGCTCAGAGAGGATTACGGACACAAGAAAGGGTTTCTGAAATCCATGCGATCCCCGATAATGTCTGTGTTCGTCTCTGAAATGAAACTCGATCTCACAGCGCAAACAAACATCAGTCGTTTTGATTGTTTGCGTCTCGGAGAGCATGGACGGCGTGCTCAACCCGTTCCTCAATGATTCACTGAATAGTGAAGTGTTCTAGAGTAATACACAGGTTCCACTTGGGAACTTTTGTGGAAAGAAAACATGCTCTTTTATTTTAAAGGACAAAACCGTTTAGGGGCGGCACGGTGGTGTAGTGGTTAGCGCTGTCGCCTCACAGCAAGAAGAGCCCCGGGGCCGGCGAGGGCCTTTCTGTGCGGAGTTTGCATGTTCTCCCCGTGTCCGCGTGGGTTTCCTCCGGGT
>JAPEIY010000012.1:32240321-32252801 GCA_026122135.1 Cathorops aguadulce | reverse complement strand
TTCCTCTTAGCAGGGGAAACTTCTGCCACTGCACTTGTACGTTTTAGCCAGCGGTCCATGTTTGTTTTACAGCGAAAATCTGAGAGAGAAAGAGTGCGCGTGTTGTATCTGTGTGTGTGTGAAATGTCTGTGTCTGCTGTTTTTTTTTCTGAGTAGGCTATGGGGGGAAAGGTGGGTCAGTCAGTAAAAGGAGGGTTCAATTCAAGTAACCTTGAGAACAGAAGGTAGTCGTGCATTCACACTGATCCATTATTAGATTGACGTTGTCAGGCAATGCAGTAATGTGTCTAGGAATCTCTTGCATTAGAATCATTAAAGGTGCGGGAATTTAAAAAAAAAAATATATGCACAATACCCACAATCCCATGCCCAAATTCAGGCCCTGGAATGTCACAAAATAACCCCCTCCCCCAATTTTTATTGCAAAATTAGATGATTTGCTAAAATTATATTTTTGGCAGCCAAATTCACAGAATTCCGTGGATCCGCGGATTTTTCACAGCCCTGGTTATAGCCAACTTGGTGCTATGCGCCTCATCACCTATCAGCTCATGTATGACTTGATTTTGTGGAATAACTGTTAATTGTTTTGTTTTGTTATTCTTTAGATACCTTGTATTGGTATAAAAGGGCAAACAAACAAACTAATAAATAAATCTTTGCACTTTATTTTGTTATGGCTTTCCAGTGTTGGTCAAGCTAGCGAGTACATTGCTAATGCATGGGATGATGCATAATTATTTTTCATACTAATATTTATGCCATTTTTTTTTAAATGGTGGAAATTTAATACCTAATTAACTGAAACAAAGTGAGGTAAAATGTTGTAAGAGGGTGTCAAAGATGGATGCAAATGTAGTTAGTAATTTTATTCATAACACGGAAAAATCATGGTCAGTAAGCATGGTCCATAAAACAAGAAAATAATCAGGAAATCAGCAAGCATCAATATCAGGGCAAGCTCCAAAATATCAACATTAGGATCAAAACAAGATCAAATCCAGAACAGAAGTACAGGTAGTTGTCAACTTACGTCTGCATTTGGTTACGACTGACCGGTCGTAAACCGATCTGGTCGTAAGTTGTCCGGTGTTAAATGAACGTAAGTATATTGTGATGTGTAATGATATTGTAATCATCTTAAAGTTTTATTTTATCAACATTTTCTTATTTCATTACCTTGAGTCATTATTTGGTTTAAGTCAAACACTGCATACTATACTGCGTACAGTACAATTCGTTTAATATGTGCAAACCAAAAAATACGAAATACAGGTGTAAAAAATAGAAAACATTTGTTTGAAACATACCAAAATACAAATGTAAAACGTAGCAAAATACATAACTTAGTGACCGCTGGCATCACTGGTGCTTGGCTGTAGGTCATCTACATCATCATCAGCTGTTGCAGTGCTCGGGCTGGCGGGAGCATTTGCTCGTTTCATAAACCAGGAGCTGGGACGGAAACTGTATGACGGAGTGCGTGAGGGAGACTGCATGTGTGGCTGGATCTGGGGTGGAAACTGTTGTACGTGGCTGGATGCTGGGCGGGGCCAGGAGCTGGGGTGGAAACTGTTGTACACGGCGAGAGGCTGGATGCTGGGTGGGGCCAGGAGCTGGGGTGGAAACTGTTGTACACGGCGAGAGGCTGGATGCTGGGCGAGGCCAGGAGCTAGGGTGGAAACTGTCATACGCTCAGCTAGCTCAGCTGGGAAACACTTGGCAGTCATAACCAGACGGTCGTAAAGTCGATCGGTCGTAAGTTGCATAGGTCGTAAGTCGACGACTACCTGTATTATGGTGCAAGGTTCAAAGTGATACCATGATTTTGTGTGTATGTGGGGGGGATGACACTGTATAATAAATATTTCCATCCATTATCTATACCACTTATCTGTTAGGGTCATGGGGGAAGCTGGAGCCAAGCCCAGCTAACTTTGGGTGAAAGGCAGGTCGTAAAGCTATCATAGGGTTAACATGGAGATAAACAACCGTTCACACTCACAGCTATGGGCAATTTAGAGTAGCCAGTTGACCTAATCCACACATCTTTGGCCAGTGGGAGGAAACCCACACAGGCACAGAGAGAAAATGCAAACTACATACAGAGAGGCTCAAGCCGACTGTGAGGTTCAAACCCAGAATCTTCTTGTTGTGAGGCAATAGTACTAATCACTGAACCGCCATGCCACCCCTAAAAATAAACGTTTCACTAAATCGAAAGAAATTCAAAATCCGCTTTCATTTCTTGGAAGTGCAATGTTCTTCATTTTCATTTCTAATGGACACATCAGTAGTATTAGTTAATATCTATTGAGACTTTAGCCCCAGTTTTGTGTCTAAGAGACACAAATCATAGGAAGAGAACATTGTGAAATTTGCTCACTGCATTTTAGTATGAGTGTAAAAGAGGAGGGTGAAAATATTCTTGAGTAGCTGTGGGATCCATCCGTGTGTGGGCCGTCCTCGAAAAATTTCTCTTGCAGAAATATATGGGTACAAACCCACACACACACACACACACACACACACAAGGGTGACACACACCAGCGTTCTTATACACAGGTTTCTTAGAAACCAACAGAAAACAATTTTACAACAGACAGGCGCACACATATTGCATAAGACACCAAAGATGTATGCACACCCAACCACACAAACCCAGACACACACTAGCCTCTTCCTCTGGCCATTTTACAATCCCACCCTCTCAGACTGCTGATGCTAGTCATGGTGTGAGGTTGGAGGGCGGCAACACACACACACACACACACACACACACACACACACACACACACACACACACACATTAACCCCACTTGAGTTTTGCAAGTACTGCTAGCCCATCCCAGCCAACATAAATAGATACATTGGCCAAGTTGAGAGCAATTCTTTACTGTTCTATTGTCTCATCTGTCCTTTGCCTTGTACATATATTCCTTGCAATATCTGCTTATTCAACATTATTTATGGTTTACTGTTATGCACCAGAACAGATAGTTATTAAAGAATAGTTATTAAACATTCTCACTAGGGAGAATTTGTAATAAATCTTTTATTTCCCAGTAGTGGAAATCAGTTCCAACAAGCCATAACGAATAGTTGCAGTTATCGTCTTGAGTTTGTTTGTCCAAATACATCAGCAGAAAAAAGAGAGACATTGTAAAAGAAATTTCAAGGAATTATTATCCAGCTTTTAAATGGTCTTTAATAAAGTGCATTTGTTTTAAATGCCGAAAATGTATTAGTCATTTTTCCCTCGCCTGTTTTGTGCATGTATGTATGTCTATGTGTGTACATATATGTGTGTGTGTGTACATTCAGGTAGTTCTTTGCAGTTCTTTTCAGCCCTCCTCCAACCCTCCTCCTACCCATCTACCATGCATGCCTCACTCCCTACCATCGTACCACGTATGATGTCACCAGTCCTGTGCCTTTGAAAGGCTATGTGTTCCTTACCACTAATATTAAACAGATGATATGGAACCTCAGAATGATAGACTTTAAATGAGACAAGTAGTCAAAACAATGATGATGATGAGAGACACAATTTCCAGACAAAGCTTTGCATTTGTTTCTAGGCTACAGGCTGCATATTCTGTGGCTCAAGGCTGGGTTGAATTCTTCTTGGAAGTATTAAACAATGTCAACAGAATTTGGGAAAGACTCAATTTGAGGTGTCACCTTTATTCATATTTTAAAGAGCTGTAAAGTTAAACAACTCAAAACAACATGCTGAAAACACTATAGCTTTAACAAGACTAAAGATGGAACCATTTTAATTGAATGTCCATCAAAGGAATTAATAGAAACTGAAAACGCTCACCACTGACACGCTGTTTTTTTTTTTTAGTAATAATATCCAGTTAATCTTTGTATGTATTATTATATAACATTTACATGACAGGTAATGCAAGATAAATGCAGTTGGTGATTTCCCAACCTTGCCCAAAATGACTCACTAAATAGTTACATTTGTGGCAGTTAATCTTTATGACACGGATGCCACTGATGATGCATTGCTGCACTGTTTAGAAATACAGGTATGTGCCAAATCACGCTACTTCTTCAGTAGGTCGATTCATTACATCATTCTAAATGGGGTCTTGAACATCTATCATTTGGTCGGTTTGTCAGCCATAGTATCTCAAAGCAAAATAGAGCATTACAGCATACAATGTCATGCTACAAAACAGAATAACAATTCAGTGAATCCTTTTCATCGTGAAACACAGTAGTCCAATAAAACGTTGCCTTATCACTCCCTCTAATGCCAATGCATTCAGAATAACAAACAGAAGAGCCATAAGTAAATGCATAAGTGATGCATTGCTCCCAGTTCCTCTTCACACTCTGGGCTAGGGGCTTTAGCAGAATAGCTCCAGAATAGATTTCACAGTGAATGGAGGACAGCGGCCCTTTCTTTGCCACTTGTCTCTGGTAAATTTCAGTTGTCAGTTGAAAGGACCCCTTGACTTCTTTGACTTTAGCCGTCACTCCCTGCTCATTTTTTGTGTGTGTAATTTATTTTTCACCACCCTTGTGAGTCTCCCCCTCACAGCTGTGTATTATCTCTCCAGAGAGCAAAACCAGCTTGTCTGAAGGCTGTGGGTCTCACACAAATTACTGGGAGATTTGCTGTTTCGCTTTTTATTGCTGTAGAATCTGTTGCTTTGTCGTGTACACGTGCGATATATGTGTGCGACCTTGGAAATGTGTTTGGAAAGCAGTGCAGAGTCCTGGAAGACTTAGAGAAGGAGACATGCACTGCAGCTTGTTATAGTGTCTGTGTGCGTGCGCGTGCCTAAAGCCTCTGCAGCCCTAAATTAGATTAGAAAGGAGTGAGAACTCACTTTCTGATACTTCTATGATAGTCTTATTTATTATTGTATGGCCAGGGGCACCGATTGTAATTTTGGGCCTCCTGATGTGCCCATGCTCCCCATCATCATATCTATTCAGCTTATGCTCAAGACAAATGTCCCCACAACATATGAACCTTTCTTACCTTAAATAAGTGCTCAGACACATGAACAAAGCATGTGAACTCACTCAACTGCTTCTCAGTGCCCAGCAATAGGACTACCCTCTGCCCATACACTCACAGCATCTATACTCCGCTGGCTGCCTGATGCCTGGCAACTGGCTTCAACGACACTGCCAGAGCTTCACTGAAGCAGACTGATGAGGCCCATTTCCTGAAGTCCTGAAAGAGGACTTTGTGTGAGGATGAGAGAGAGCACAGATGGGTCAAACCATGGGCAACTCTTTTGATGCCAATGAGCCAAATCACCCCAGGAAACAGGGAAGGATTTTATCAATAGCATCTGATCTGAGGCTCAAAAGGATTCTGGTTTGTATTTTCCTCCCTTTTTCTTGCCCTCCAGAGTTGGTTATGGGAGCTAAGTGATAGTTGGCAACCATTTGGCTATTCATTCAGCACTTTAACATAAGCTATTTTTTTTTATTGGAATCAGAAATGCTTTACAAAAAGACCTCCATGATTATTCGCATTTTACCTGTTTATGGCCTGCTTACTCAATCATGCTAAATGTATTCTGGAATAAACATTTAAACATGGTTTCCTATCAGAGTTGTTTCACTTGTACGCCACTGGCAGGAGTTAACAGATTGTCTTGCCCATGTTGTTTAGTCCAACCACCCATGAAGCTGTTGAAAAGGAATGAGGGTCTGAGCCCAGTTTCTCAAATTAATCAGCGTGTTAAGGCAAGGAATCAGAACAGGTATTCCAAACAGGAATCTTTGCGCTGCAGTTGATTAATCAAAAACTATTTAGTATTACATTGTAAGAGAGCTTTCAACCCTATTCTTCTTAGGCTTCCCAACAGTATCACAGCACAAAAGCTAAAGGTCATAGCTCAAGAATTACACTGAACACTCTTTCTCTTCTAATTTTATGATGCATTTGGAAAATGGTGACTGTTACAATATTACAAGGGTGGCTAAAAACGTACAATAAAATAGATCTAGAACAGAACAGCTGCTAAAAATAATTACACGATACAATATTATGCCGGTGCAATCCTGCTCTGAAACCACATTGCAGATAAAATACCACCAGCATTAGCTAGCAGAATAAAACCCCTGATTGACTAATGATCCTGACAACTTGACAATAGGTGCTTTAGAAGTGAACACATGCAGCAGCGTCTGTTTTTCTCTCTCAAATTTTTAATGACAAAATGTTTGTCAGAAACAAATGGATCCATTTTGGTCAAATCCGGGTTTAGTACAGGAGCTTAAGTGGTTCCGGGCACCAGGGTTCAGACGACTAACAAAACACTTACTTCTGCTTTGCTGCCTGTCTGTAATGCTTTTCAGCCCAGCCCAGAGCCACTGGCAGGCAACAGTGATATTTTGCCAATTTTCAAAAATATATATTAAATTGTGTATGTATATAAATGATGAACACAGAGAGATTTTTTTAAAGACGTTTATTTTCTGTGGTAATTGTTTGATATGCTTTATTGCTTTCTATTGTTATTCCTTTAGAAAGTATCCTTTGGACGAACTTTGGCTAGGTGAATTATTGAGTTTAAGTGATTATAACTCATTGCATTCCTATTAAAATGACAGAGTACCTTAAAAGAGTTTTAGATCTTAATCTCTTGAGGCTTTGGGCCTATTTTTTTTTTTTAACCTTAAAACACCATTATCCCTGGAAAAATATACAATATAAATGTATACATGCACACATCCTTAATTCTCATTACTTCCATAATTTTTTGAAAAAATTAAATTAGGCAGTTACATTTATACCAAGTGCGCATTACCAGTTGTAAATGTTTGTAATGCTTCCCCTTCTGGTGTATCAGTGCATCAGTGCAGAAAAATCCTTATCAGTAACATTAATCGTCTACAAAGGATAAGACTCTCTTTGATGCCGCCAACAATTATACATGAATGTTCAATTAAAAATCTTCAAAATGTGATTTCAGGGGGAGATTATTTTGCTGGGGGCAATCCCATTCTTGAATCCCAGGTGTGGCATATAGTGTGGATGAAAATAACTGCAAAATATCTGGTAGAAAAGATGTGATGCTATGTACACATACTGTACATAAATGTGGTGCTATGTATGCATGCTTTGTCCAGTATAAACTGGCTGCTTGAACATAAAACAGAAGAGACTCTGACTGCTCTGGGAACTTACTACAACTACTTAAAAAATAAAAACAGTTATAAGAACATCTGGGGGACTTCATTAAAATATTCATTCGCCAAACTGCCAAACCCTTTTCTTATTTAAAATGGATTTTTTCCTGTGCCCACTGAAATCCTAAGAGAGAGAGATTTCAGCACTACAGCAATCATTTCAACTATGCAACACCTAAAAATTATATACTGTCAAAGATTCACACAACACTTTATTTAAAAATTGTGGACTACGCCTTTGAAATGGTAGGGCTCCCTTCCCATGGTTCTTCCTACAACTCACTGAGAGATGGGCTCCTGTTTTTTCTGCCAGAGATAACTTAACTTTTGTTTCATGCATACCATAATCAAGGGATTTGACCACAGGTTATTATGACCATGTGGTGTGTACAAAATAAGGTCTAAGTCAGCAAGTTGACAGATTTATTGTGTTATGATGTTTTTAATGATTTATGTTTCATCCACATGGCCAGTGGTCGTATTTAGAGGTGGTTGGAACGTCTGAATAAGGGACTTTTCTCAGTGTACAAGAATTGGCTCAGATATGTTGCATGATGAATATTATTGCCTTGTTTAAAGGAACAATCCCAAATAAGGACTTAAGGCATAGTAGTGGAAAGCAGGTTTTGACAAGAGAAACAAAGCGGTCTTCTTGACTAGAAGCATCAAAATGAAGAAACCAATAGATTACAGCTAAAGATGGAAAAATCAGTCGGATATCTTCTCTGTTTCAGATCCTCAAATATCCCAATGTATTATGATTGTTATTAAAAATTACATAAACCCATACAAGTTAAAGGTATAAATAGAAAATATACTGTAGTATTGTAATACAGCGCATATTACTGTTCTCTCTTAAGTGGATATGAATGGTTAATATTCAGTTGTTGCCATTAGTATAATCCATAAAAATATTAAAATAAAATACTTTTGCCATAAAATCAAACTGCAATCACATATGTGCACTACAAAAAATCTCTCTCTGCAATGAAATCCCAAAGTGAGTCAAATGCAAATTTATTTAGTTTCTAGAATAGAAAAAAAAAATCAGTGCAGCAACATATCCAGCAAGTTGAGAAAAGATAATTAAAGAGTTCTTTTTAGCTATTGTCTAATTTTTTGTAAGTAGAATGTTCAAATTTTTAGTGCATACCTTACTGCACACTAAGGCTAGGCTACAGCAAAGTAGAACTGATGTTAAATATGTAAACTGTAAACTGTGAAAAAGAGTGGCTTCTGAAGGCAACACACTATTATTGGTTAAACCGTTTTTAGGAAAATAGAAATTTGTCACAGGATTTGGAGCTTCTTTTTTTTTTTTTTTAGAAGTCTGTCAGTCACTTTCAGTCAGGAGTTTATACAAACTTTTTCCCCCATCTTTCTCTGTTTATTTACATTTAGTACAAAATAAGACATTTCTACCCGTTAGTGCTTTGCTTTTTTTTAAGATACTATAACATAAATAAACAATTTCAGTGTTCAAACATACAGTTCCAGTGTGACTGGACAGCTTACATATCCCACCAAGTTCCAGTTGGCAGTAGGAGGTTTCTTATAGCAACAACTCAGTTTTTCAGGCTGCACTGTCTTCTCTTCTTTACAGAGCTTAGGATCATGAGTTCCTTCCATTTTTAGCCTTATATTCTAAGCGAGGTTACCTTAATCAATCCTTTCTAATTTCTTTCTGAAGGGTCCTGTTAATATCCAAATGATTGTAGCCTCCTTTTGGTTCTTTATTTTTCAGCATCATATTAAATGGAAACAATCCAGTCCCCAGAATGCATGCATAGTCCAGGGCCTGGCATGCATCAGGCAGTTCTTTTTCTAGAGTCAGTATGGATACATCAGTGCATGAGCTTCTGGAAGTTTAAACTCATTAAAAAGCTGGACTGGTACCTACTGAGGTTAGCACTTAACCTCTATGGGAAAGCAAATATAAACATTCTGCTGTGCAAAACGATGCTGTGGAGAGCTGAAGACTGTAAAAATTCCCATTCGGTTTCTGGCATATTTTTAATATATATTTTAAAAATAATATATCTCTTAGTCAGCAAGTCTTCCACCCAAACTGTTCCTACACATCCTTGTCCCAGCTCACCTGTCCTCGATACACAGTTGTTCATTTGCAGGTGAACACCTCCGTCCTCTCACTGCAGGTGTTGCATTTGACAAAGCAGCACCACTGAAACTTGCAGTTACACTGCCACACCTTGGTGTACTGGTGAGTGTTGTACCCTCGACCGCAGCACATGAGGTCGCAGCCATCTGTATGTGGTGATGTTCTGTTACATAAACGACCTTGCGTCCCCACGCTGCCGGTCTTAGCATCCTCCTCACAGTAGTTAGGTGAACGCTCAATGTAGACCAAATCTGTCTCCTCGGGTTTTTGATAGCCATGCACTTTCTTCACCTTGAGGAAGGTAGGTTGGCGTAGTCTAGTGGCACGAACTACCTCCACATGGACCGCTTTGTTGTACTTGTCCTTCAGCACATAGCCTATTTCTCTAAACTTCGGAAGGGTGGTCCAACATGTTTTAGTGGTACAAGAACCTGAAACACCATGGCATTTACACTCCAGCTTCATCCGCTCTTCCAGCACCTAAGGACAACAATGCAAAACATGGTTACTATAGAGCAATCAGAAGACAGCATTGCACAGCATGAGCTTATAATATGATTATGCTGTTGATTTATTTAATATGTGTAACTGCACATGCAGTTTTACAGATAAAGGGCATGTCTGAGGAACAAATTATATCCAAACAAATAGCATCTTATTAATATAGAAGATATTTTCTTACAGTAAGCATAAGCCATAGTAGGGTGACACGGTCGTGCAGTGGTTAGCACTGTTGCCTCACAACAAGCAGGTTCTGGGTTTGAACCTGCTGGTCAAATGGAGTCTTACTGTGTGAAGTTTGCATGTTCTCCTCCAGGTTTCCTTCCATTGTTCCGGTTTCTTCCCTTCATGTCTAAAAACATGTGGATTAGGTCAACTGGCTACTCTAAATTGCCAATAGGTGTGAATGCGAGTGTGAACTGCAGTCTGTGTTAGCCCCACGATAGACTGATGACCTGTCCAGAGTGGATCCCGCCTCTCATCCATTGTCAGCTAGGATTGGCTTCAGCTCACCCGCAACCCTCAATGGATAAGCGGTAGAGAAAATGAACGAATGAATGACAGTTATTGATTGATTGTCCATCTATCCATCCATAACCGCTTATCCTGTACAGGGTCGCAGGCAAGCTGGAGCCTATCCCAGCTGACTATGGGCAAGAGGTAGGGTACACCCTGGACAAGTCGCCAAATCATCGTAAGACTGACACACAGAGACAAACAACCATTCACACTCACATTCACACCTGCGGTCAATTTAGACTCACCAATTAGCCTAACCTGCATGTTTTTGGACTGTGGGGGAAACCGGAGCACCTGGAGGAAACCCAGGCACACACGGGGAGAACATGCAAACTCCACACAGAAAGGCCCCCGTCGGCCACTGGGCGCAAACCCAGAACCTTCTTATTGTGAGGTGACAGTGCTAACCGCTACACCACCGTGCTGCCCCATTGATTGATTGCATTAATCGATAATTTTACCTACAATATGAATGTCATGCTAATTGATAATAGTGAATGAGTAGTCTATGAAGTGTTCATGTAAGATATTATAAATGTGTTATGTAGACCACAATATGACACATTCATGTAAACTCCATTTAGCAAACTGTTGGCATACCAAAGACTTTGCATGACTGAAATAAATATTAAAATGGCTGTAATCAATTTTAAAAAGTAAACATGTACTTAGCCAAAAAAAAAACCCAAACATTATTTTGTTACTCCTTCTACCTCTGTGAAGACCACACAGGACAGGAAGGACAGGAAGAGTAAATGTCAGACAGTCATTTACCAAGAATGTAGGCTATTTAGATAGTCACATGTCTTTTAACTGGTTATATTTGTATTTCCTCTGAAATTATTTTAAAACTATATATACCAATAATACAAATCCATTGATTAATGCTTCATCATAATCCAAACTTGTCCCTAGCCCTACCTGTATGCATACATTCTTTCAGCAAAACTGCATAATTTTTTTTTTATTTGGTAGGGATTGTTTGGATTTCGTCTCCATTGTCAGTGTCTTCTAAAAAAGAATATATCTTTATTCAGCTTGTTTTCACCACTAGCTAGCCGATCCAAGACAGATTATAAAGTTTAACTCCACATCAATCCTTTTTCATTAATCCCGGCATGGCTGTACACACTCGAGAGAATACGTTTACATTTAGTGGGATGATGTACACCAGTTTTGCCTGAAGTTCTTCAAAGCTAGCTCAAACCACACACACGTCTGATAGCAATTGAAATTCCAGAGAAGCAGCAGTGCTCCTGCTCGCTGCAGAGTCACATGGTAAATTAAAATCCTCCCAACCCACCCACCCACCCCCCACTCTGTGATGCCACCGCTCAACTATTACCATGATGGCTTCTTTATAAAAGGCAGAAAAAATCTTGATGCAGTGAAGCGAATACTGTGTTTTCAGTGCAGCAGAAAGAGGCTCACAATAATATCCTGTTACTGACTTTACACTTCATGATTCCATGCAATGGACTGGAGGGGGACTGGCGGGGCTCCATCTGGCAACCGCAGCCTGGGCTCTGCTCGGCTCAGCCTGGCTCTTCCAGCACACACAATAAAGAGCTGCGTTATTAATTAGATCCATTTGCCACCAGAGTGCATTCTGAAGCAGAAGAGCTGTGCTGTTAGGGTGCATGCTATTTTATGTTCTTGGATGACTAATAACAAACAAACATGGCCAAGAGGAGCAGAGCCAAGCCAAACCAGTGCTGGAATCAGGAGGATGCCACAAGATGGTGGAGAGAAAACGCACAGTAATTGGCTAAAGAAAAACAAGCTGTCAGAAATGTTTTGACTGTTACTTATCAGCCAGAGCATCTCCAAAATCACACACCCTTGTAAGCCTCTGTGTGGGGTGTAGCCTCTTTTTTTACTGGTGTGTTTCAGGGTTGTATGTAATTCACCTCAAACACTTGTTCGACACAAGCCTAACACAAACAAACTATACCACAAACACACACCAGCGCACACACAAAGTGCTTAGAGTGATTTTCAGACCATTTACCAAGAAAATAATATAAAGATGCTTATTGGTTAATTATAATTATGCATTATATATATATATATATATATAATCTCATCATCTCTAGCTGCTTTATCCTTCTACAGGGTCGCAGGCAAGCTGGAGCCTATCCCAGCTGACTACGGGCGAAAGGCGG
>JAPEIY010000012.1:32206690-32220470 GCA_026122135.1 Cathorops aguadulce | reverse complement strand
CACACAACAAGCCATTCTGACTGAAAATTTTAATCAATCTCCACATTTCCCCGTGTGAAGTGAGCTGCGGCTTGATACTCAATATGGCGGATAGGCAAACTTGACCTCTGACCTATGATGTTGGTGCACAAGGTCCATAGCAAGATACCTCTCTATTTGAGGGGAACCCCACACTATGCGGTGATGTCTTAACTGCCCACTTATTTGTTTATTTTCCACTCATTATTATTATTCAGCTTTCAAGGCCCCAAGGTTTTTTTCTTTTCTTTTTCTTTTGCACTGTTATACATGCTCTGTGATGTTGTCAAGGAATGTTCTGTATTGTGTTTCTTTGTTTAATAAAAATAAAGTTTAAAAAAAAGAAATAAACCACTTGAACCAAAGAGACCAACTGTTTATGTTCAGCATAGCAATGCTAAACTAGTGTACAATTGTCAGGTAATGTTGAAATTATGCAAAGCCAGCAGTTTAGGGATTGTATACGCGAACACTTTGGATGCTCTACATAGCCTCAGCCTGCTAAGCCGATGAGACCCAGTGGTCCAGGAAGCAGCAGAGTCTCCTACCAGTACTGGCTGCTCCCAAAGGAGATGGAGGCAGTATAATAGAAAGTAGAAGTGTGGCAATCGAGGCGGGCTAACAGCCAAGCTAAAGGCTAACCCTTTTTGAACATCACTTCCATTCATTCTGCTTGCAAACATCCACTATTCAGATAATAAATTAGACTACCTGAGACTGGATTTAACAATGAAATGGGAGATGAGTGATGCACCCATCCACATCACGGACTGTTCTCCCTGCTGCCCTCTGGCAAGAGGTTCTGCAGTTTCCAGAGCAGAACAACCAGATTCTGTAACAGCTTCTTCCCCCAAGCCATCATACTCCTGAACTCTAAATAATTCCTGACCATATACATCTGGACAAGAACCTCACTATCCGGACTATGTGCAATATCCTATGTGCTGCTATAAATCCTTCATCATCCATCCCTCCATCTATCTATTATCTTTAACCACTTATCCTGTTCAGGGTCACAGGCAAGCTGGAGCCTATCCCAGCTGACTATGGGCAAGAGGCAGGGTACACCCTGGACAAGTTGCCAGGTCATCACAGGGCTCCATTAAACAACATGAAATGCTAAATATTTTACTGTAATTATTTAATTCAAGGCGGCACGGTTAGTGGTTAGCACTGTCGCCTCACAGCAAGAAGGTCCTGGGTTCGAGCCCAGTGGCTGACAAGGGCCTTTCTGTGCGGAGTTTGCATGCTCTCCCCGTGTCTGCGTGGGTTTCCTCCGGGTGCTCCGGTTTCCCCCATGGTCTACAGACATGCAGGTTAGGCTAACTGGTGGCTCTAAATTGACCGTAGGTGTGAAAGTGTGTGTGAATGGTTGTTTGTCTCTGCGTCAGCCCTGTGATGATCTAGCAACTTGTCCAGGGTGTACCCCGTCTCTTGCCCATAGTCAGCTGGGACAGGCTCCAGCTTGCCCACGACCCTGCACAGGATAAGCAATTATGGTTAATGGATGGATGGATGGATGGATATTTAATTCAATATCTTGCTGTTTCAAAAGAAACCATGAACTAGTCTATGTTTTATAGCAATTTATCAGACATTAGTAAAGGGACAGTAGATGCATAATGCAAGAACAGGGTTTATTTATAGCTACTCATCACAATGCGTACTAAAAATTAAGGAAAAAAGCACGATGTTTAAGTGCCGCTCAGACACCATTATTAAGCGAGTATTCATAAGCTAAGTCAATGTCAAAACATATAAAAGAGATTGGCGTAATGCTAGACAAAAGGCTTTGCCTGTTGGGAGTCCGATTGCACATTGACAGTCGGTCTTCTTTAGCTAATGTAGAGCATTTTGTACAATAAGCAGTCGAATTTACTCTGACATTTTATTAAGACAACAAGTTCTTGTTAATGTCTTTAGGTGCAAAATATGTGCCATCATATAGTGTTTACCGATGCTTTAAGATGCTCTTCGATATGCTCATGCAAGTGTCTACAGGTGTAACCTATATAACTCTCATCACAAGAATCACATTTGAAACTATATACCACCTGTTGCTGTTTTATAACCGGTATTTTTCCCTCTTGCAGCATAAGCGCATCGTTGAGTTTGCAGCTCACAAATACAGACTGAATTTTAATATTTATCGTGTTACCCAGGTCCTGTATCACCAAAGCATTCTAAAGTGTTTTAGTACACTTTGTTTATCTAAATCTTCACTTATAAACTTATCACAATATCCTGAAAAAATTTTGATTACACTATATATTTTAGAAGGACAAACACTTGACAATGTATATCGGAATGGTCGGAGTCGAAAATGATATTTTGTTTATTTGCTTGTGGATGAGGTCTGTCCACAATGGTTTGGCACGAGTCCCTGATAAAGTAAGTTGGGATGGTGCACTAATTGTTAGGTAACATAGCTGGAATTGTTTCCAGGCCTAACCAACACCAGGCATGCCGCAGGCAACGACACAATTTGTAATTTCTGCTTCTCAAATTTAGAAGTGGTTCACATCTTGACCCTGAAGTCACCATACATGTTATTCCTTTTAATTTGGGATCTCACAGTGTTTACAAAACAGAGATGGTATGACACAAATAAAAGTTCATGGGAGATTCACACGCCGTTTGTAGATGCTTAAAGGTACCGCTGATCTAAATTTGTTGTCATTTCAAACATATGCCGATGGTTAATATGTCATTTCATATATTCTTCTCTTTTTAGCAATACAGACAATAAACGGTAAGCATCTGATCAAACTGCATTTCAACAGCAGCTAATATAACCAATAAGGATGACTAGTTTATAGTAAGATGCCTGAAAAGTTCAACAAAGTGGTCCGTTTGATTGTTTTACACAATTCTCCAGTGGCATATTCAGAAATCAGTGCAACACTCAGTGCTCTGTTCTTCTGTTGATTCAGTCCTGACAATCATTCCCAAATAGACATTGGGTATTTTGGGCATAGTTTGTGCTTATGAAAAAGCAGTGTTAAACAACCTAGCCCTTTTGTTTACAACCATCTAACCCATGCAGATATATGTCTTTTAAACATATCAGACACAAGGGCCATAAAACCCATGGAAGCACATGCCAGCTTTGAAGTATGACGTCGACCACTGAGGACTCCACCACAAACAGGGCAGGCTACAGCATGCAAGCTGTGTGTCAGCAAAAAGAAAAAAAAATGAGCAGAGAGGGTGGGGGTAGGGCACTTACAACTTATGGATTCCCTTTCAAAACACATGAAAGTGGAGGGAAAAAAGGGAGGGAATGTTCATTGGAAATTGGATATGGTTGGCTTGAGTCTACTTTAGTTGCATTTCCATGTCCACAAAGGCTTAAGAATTATTCTTAAATGCAAAACCACATGTGCAATGAAGACGGAGATGAGGAACCAACAAACGTGTCCTTCGCTCCAAGATTGGGATACATCTCTCGTCTCTGCAGAGAATCAAATCCATGTGTTTCCGACTGCAAATGGAAGCAGGTAACGTATATGTACAACTGAAACTCTTCAGGAAATTTTTAAGGTGTTGTAGCAGTAGAACCCGGAGACGTATATTAGGCAGGAAATTACACAAATTGCATAAAAGAAAGAACTACAGCTGTTATGGTGTTCTGATCTGTCTAGTGTGGTCCACATCATGAACGAGTCAATGGACACTTACTCCTGCCCCAAGCCATTCGCCAAACCAAGCACTTCCCTTCAAAAACGTTTTATGGATAGAGTTGTATATTCAGTTTAAAGTTGTGACTGCCCATAGCGAATATTAACTTCAGGAACAGAGACAGGCCAAAATAACACTAATAAAAAAAAATAATAAAAATAACAACTAATAAAAAATATGTATTTATGGCCACTAACTAACTAAAAATAAAATAAAACACGCTATATTTTACCCTGCTTTCCTGGCCGCAAAAAATGTTTTCCTTCTTTAATATTTTAGGACCAAATAACATGTTTTCTAGACCTACCCTGCACAACAAATGTGACTTTCTGAACCACATTTCTGTAAGCATCGTACTTTAGCATGATGATTCCTGTCACTGAAACACATGAACAGGAGAAATTGAATGAAATTCTCATACTAGTACACACACATACTACTACAGGCATTGGTTCTGATATGATATCAGGTAACTCATGGAAACTTTAACTTTTTAACTTTTCAAATTTTGACAATTATACATCATTATACGGTTGTCAGACTAGCTTTCAGAAAATGTAGACTCCTAACGAGCAAACCAAGTGAGACAAACATGAAGGGTAAAAAGTTGCGAAGTACATTTTTGTAAGACACCTTGCGAGAAAATAAGTCACCTTCCTTTGATCAATATACTGTATAGATTTATACATTACTGGGCATATACTCCTTGAATCTATGTCTGCGAGCTATCAAGTAATTAAGCACTTCTACTTATGTGCAAATTTGTACTTAAATTGGTAGAAATGTTCACTGAAGTTCTTTTACTTTTGGAAGAGTGCAAAAATCTTTCTCAGAAAGTGAAACACTGCATATGTTTTTTCAAACTGCAGAAAGCACTCTGTAACACTGCGACTCCAATATAGCTATAATCCCTTTTCAACCTCATTTGTAAATATGCTTTTTTAAATTATGCAGAAATTAAATCATCATAATTTTGGAACAAGCTTCACTTTGTACTAGTGAACCATTCCGTCTTATTGTTTATTTGGTGTCCACTAAAGGCTATATATAATGGCATGCCAGCTTTCCAACCAGTATAATGCCCTGACTGACATGTCTGCTTAGTGGTGATTTTGGTTTAACAAGCTGAATATAAACTTCCTACCTCAGGCCAGGTTATGACGAGGAAGAGGAATAAAGCGGGGGCTAGAGACAATCACTGGCTGGTAGGTCTGTGGTGATGTCACCTTGCCATTGCATGTAGTTAACACTGTTTGTTGATCGTGTCATGGTCTGGTGGTGAGGCTTTCAGGAATCCCGTGTGTGTGTGTGTGTGTGTGCGTGTGTGTGTGTGTGTGTGTGTGTGTGTGTGTGTGTATACACAGTGTACAGCTCACCACCCCTGCCATTCAGTTATGGTGGTTTTCACAGACTGGTGAAGGTGGAAGTTAGACAACGCTTCATGAAACTAAGTTTGTACAGGCTCAGCAGTACTGAAAGGATTAATAGGTTCACGGGCTTCAAGGCAAAAGTAAAAGAGCAAAAGATCGAGGAGTTTTTATTCGAAAGCGCACACACTTTTCTGGTAGTTCTATAAACAGAATGTAAAAACATTAATTTAATTGGGGAACCATTACATATAAACCATGCACTGGTTGATGGAATTGTGGTTGATGGAATTGTGGTCGATGGAAAATATAGCGAAATAAATCTAACATGTACCATGAGAAAGATTTCAACATGAGCAGGACTTTCTGGTAAATGATAAATAAATATTCCTGCAGACAAGTAAATGCACTCTACATTTAAACAAGAGAAAATAAATGGTCTCTTTGTGCTTGGCTTAAGATATCATGCAGTTCAGTGTCCACTTAAAACAAATCTGACTAAAACAACCTCAAAACTACCAATATGAACTGGCTGGCACCAGATGCTTACGGGAAACTCTCTGATCACAACCTCACAAGCTCTCTCGGTTCCTACAATTTGCTTTTGCACAAAGGGAGCTGGAAGAAAAAATAGTTTCCATCTGATTAAACTGAATTTGTAAATCTGTTGATGATTATAGCTTTATTCATTTTATGTTAATACATGAGTACCACAGTAGGCCTGGTACATAAATAATATAAAGCTTGTACTGACATGAAGGTGATTTCTGTAGTTTAAAAAAATGCACAATATTATTGTAATAATAATAATAGCAGCAGCAACAACAACATCAGCATAAAAAGCAATAAAACCAACAATATTAATAATAGAGGGATAATAGAATTGTATAACAGTGCTAATAATGTAATATTGTTATACAATTCTATTATTACTCTATTATAAATATTGTTGGTTTTATTGCTTTTTATGCTGCTGTTGTTGTTGCTGCTATTATTATTATTATTATTATTATTATTATTATTATTATTATTATTATATGTAATCGTGGACCACAACCTGAAGACTTTTTATTCTAATGAATCAAATTTTTAAAGGAGAATTTACTATATGTTGTATAAAAAAGGTTTGAATTGCAAAAACAAACAATGACATGTCGTTTGGTCATGTGTAGACCGAGGCTATACTAGGCCACTGGGACCAAAAGCCACATCTATTTTAACCTCGGATTTGGGGTATCCGGCATTCAGATTTAGTTCAGTTTGACATTTTCCCAAGGCGATTTGAGGAATGATTTGAGGAACAACCAGAAACCAGCAGGTGACTGCATATATATATATATATATATATGCTTTTCTCTGCCTCTCTGTCTCAGGTGAGGCAAATCCTTAAGTGTCCCACTAGGGTATACCCACAACTATTACACATTTCCTCCTTGCAGAAAGGTAAAATGAAATAAGGTAAGGCACCTGTGCGAAACCCAAGCAGCCCTTGGCCTCTCAATCTCCCTGAACATTTCTGCCACTCAGTGGCCAAAAGAGATCTGTTCTTTTTCGGATCACGTATCAACTTTACAGCAGTGCCTTGCAGAAATGAGTGACAAAATTACATAGACTTATATGTTCAGACGTTTTATAGGCTATAAGTTAATAATAATTACAGATAAGTCGACTTGTTTATTCGAACAGGCATCAGAGACTTGCTGGAAATCTCGGCTTCTTTAATGGAGCCTGATGACCAGATACACAAACCTACAGAATGCTTTATTCATTTTGAACCAACAGTTGAGACGCCAGGGTGTGGAGTCCTTTACACGGATGCTGCGAGGTTTAAGTGAGAGAGTGGAACACAAGTTGCAGTAAGTCTCCTACTTTGAAAGGAACATGTAGTAAGACAGAGCCGCTGTGGTGAAGCAGAGTTTCTCTGGTGTAAATCAGCAGTTGTGCTCTGATGCTCGCACTTACAGGTAGCTGCCGCTGGTGAGGATGAGGAAGATCTGCGGGTAGTAGACTGACAGCAGCACAGTGCGTGACGAGAACACGATCATGGTGACATTGAGCGAAGTGCCGTTTGCAGATCGACTGAAAGAAATGCGATCTCCGTGTATCCTTTGAGTGGAGCGTTAAGCTGTCCGTCCTCAGTTTGGAGCTGCTTCGTGGAACAACGCGAGCTTTTTACGCGGCGCAACAGCAGCAGCAGCAGCAGCGAGCGCGCAGAGCGAGTGTGTCATGTCTCCGCGGGCGAGGCTGTTACCATGTGGTTGCCAAACTGGAACGATGATGGTTTTAAGGATTTTCGGATGGTAGGGGAAAAGCCTCTCTCTCTCTCTCTCTCTCTCTCTCCCTCCCCATTGGGTAGATGCGCGGCTGTCCGCCCACTTTGCATTTGACAAAAGGGGCAACCCTGAGTCTAGTTACAATAAATCGTGGATGCCTGCCCTGGACACCAGTTTCACTTCTGATTAATCTCATGCATCTTCAACAAGTATGCCCAATGCCCCTATCTCACCTCAACTTCATCAATGGATTCTCTGGTCTACAATTACTCCATCCATCCATCCATCCATCCATCCATCCATCCATCCATTATCTGTAGCCGCTTATCCTGTACAGAGAAGCAGGGTACACCCTACACCAGTCGCCAGGTCATCGCAGGGACACACACAGAGACAAACCTCACATTCACACCTACGGTCAATTTAGAGCCACCAATTAGCCTAACCTGCACGTCTTTGGACTGTAGGGGAAACCGGAGCACCCGAAAGAAACCCACGCAGACACGGGGAGAACATGCAAACTCCACACAGAAAGGCCCTTGTCGGCCGCTGGGCTCGAACCCAGGACCTTCTTGCTGTGAGGCTGGTGTAGTGCTAACCACTACACCACCGTACTGCCCTATCATTAGTCTAGAATGTAAATATCTATGCAATAACTTGATGTCAGATTAGGCAATAACAGTGCCATAATTTCTTGTCATGGCTTGGTCAGGAGATTGACAACACTTCAAGTTTTGTCAACCCCAAACAATCATTCTTTACGTCCTTGCATGTGGTCAGGGAGGAAAGTCAAGAAATTGTCAATAATGGCTGTAGGGGTTATCAAATTAGGTGAGAAAATACAAAAAATATATATATATATATATTCTAACATGTTAGACTTTTCAACAGGGTGTCATGGGGCGTCCCAGATGCCACATCACTGTTCTTTAGTTATGTTACACTACAAAACGATATACATATTTAGGCCCGACGCTGGAAACTTGGCAGGTACAGCAAAATCACGTCAGAATCAGGTGGAATGCATGTAGTCTGATCCCAGCATAAAGATCTTGATAACAAACTGATTTACTAAATGTTAAGGGTAGAAAAACAAATTAAATAGTAGGGGGTCTTCAGGATGGGAGCTGAGGCAGACTAGTCTACTGTTACTTCCAGGCTGAATGAAGTTATCTGTCTACACAAGCAAGTGAAAGCCTGTCTGTCATCACCTGCTGTCTTGTATCGCAGTGGAGTGCTACAGTCAAGGTGGGTTCTTTACTAACTGCTGAAGGCCTGAGGGAAGCAAACAGGTTTGGCCTGATAAATCGGAGACATCTGATAGGATTTGCTCTGCTCATCTCTGCAAATAACTTACCTGCTAAAACACTGGACATCATACAGGTCTTTATTCACTTCAGAGATGCGGTACATATGGGTAACTACATTAGTAATAATAACGCATTTAGAGATAATATATAGTACTGTGCAAAAGCCTCAGGCACTATATTTTTTAACAAACATTGTTATTGTTATTATTTTTCATTTAATGGCTTCTTTATGGCTTCATTAGATTCCCAAACATTAGTTTTCCAGCACAAAATTAAGTGTTACAGGGGAAAAAAAAAGTTTGGATGCCAGTAAAGAAATCAGCATGATACATAAGAGACTTCTTTTCACTCAGAAAATATAATGAAGACTGCTGGGTTTTGCAGCAAAATAAAAAAGCAAGCATGACAGTCAAAGTCTACAGAAGGACCGTGCGTGGATCTTCAAGATACTCGGTAAAACAGTCACCACACCAAATATTGACTTTGTTTCATTGATTACTGTTTATTGCTCTTTGTGATATTCTTTTTGATGCAGAAACATTTATTTTCATTATTTTTGAAAGACATCTTTGCTCCACAGCATTTCCTTGCATGTGCCTAAGACTTTTACAAAGATTCCTACTGTGTGTTGTTTACTGTCCTGGACAAAAAGGCGCAGGCACATGCAATGAAAATCCATGAAGCAATGATGCTTTTTAACAGAACTAAATTAATCATTTCTGTGTATCATTCAGCAATGATTAGTAAAAACTAAATTCAGTCAGTGTTCATTGTCACCACCTTTGCCTTTTACAAATGCACCAGATCTCTCAGGTACACCCACCGTGGTGTCGTTTTATAAGGAAATCGGCTGGTAAGTTATTTCAAGCATCTTGGAGATCTTGCCATAGCTCTTTTGTACACTTTGACTGTCTCACTTGCTTATGTTTCTGCAGGTAATTCCAGACAGCCTTGATCTCAATGTTATCTGAAAAGCAGTCTGTTACTTAATATCCTCCTTTCTTTAATGGCATGCAAAAACTTTTTTGTTTTTCCTATGTAACCCAACATTTATTTATGCTTGTTTATTTGTATGTTTATGGATTTATGGAATGAATGTTGGATCTTTTCCACGGACGTACTAATGCAGAAGATATGCATACTGTACATGCATTTTTTTTTTTTAAAAAAGGTCTTTATTCACTTCAGGGATGAGGTACATATGTGTAACTACATTAGTAACTAGAAAAGCACTCGGAGAGCGCAGACCTTCACCAGGAGTCCTTTAAAAAAATCCGGGATCCAGAAGGTGATCCGGATCACCGCCAAAATTTAATGGATTGTTACTTGTGCCCAGTCACACCTCTGGGAAAAAATTCCGAGCAATCTGTTCATAACTTTTTACGTAATGTTGCTAACAGACCAACCAACAAACAAACCAACGCTACTGAAAACATAACCTCCTTGACGGAGGTAATAATGACGCATTTAGAGATAATATATAGTACTGTGCAAATGCCTCAGGCACCATATATATTTATAATTTTTTTAACAAACATTGTTATAGATTTTTATTTAATGGTTTCATTACTGTGCAAAAGAATGTAGGGTGCCTAAAACTTATGCAAAGTACTGCATATGGTGTAGAGCAGAGTATTTTAAGTAAGATGTCATTATGGCATACCTCAACTAATAACAGGTACGTACTTGTAACCTCTGTAAGGAAAGAAGAAGAAGAAGAAGAAAGAAGAAGGGAAAAGAAAACGCAAACCTGTGCAGTTTCCTTGCTGTTATGACTGTTTTATTAAGCGACTCAGTGCCCTACAGTCACATTCTTGGAGAGCACAGGTGAGGTGATTGCAACACGCACAGAGTGTGAGTGCGGAATGTGGAAATACAGCTCGAGCTGTGCCGTTATTAACGAGGAGAGAGAGAGAGAGAGAGAGAGAGAGAATATGAATGTACAGATCGATCACGTAACATCTGGCCTAAACATGCTTCTGGGAACTATGGTAAGCAGTTCAGAAATGCACTAATACCGGTTACAGGTGTTCAACTGTTGTTCAAGTCGCATAAACAACCTGGAGCCCATTTCAGCCATAAAGCAAACATCATATCATATTCAGGCACATTATAGTCGTATTTGTGCGCCATAATAAACAACCAAAATATGACCTAAATGGCATGACATTGGCATATTTGCGGCGTCAGATCACTATATAAAGGCGGAACTCACCCGAGTCGCAAATAAACGATGGTGAAACTGAGTAGCACTTTAATCATCCACTGTGTTATGGATCTGGGCATGGTGTTAAAAAGCGCTGTGCCCGGGCCATGAACTCAACCAACTCCTCTCACATTGGCACTTCACTTGAGCGTGTAGCTACAGGTGAAGCAACTGGAAGCTATCTGTCTGCCAGACAAGGTGCTCCGAGTTCCTTTATAGGCTTCGGGAATCCGACACCCCTTCATAGCGAAAGTTAAAATAAAGCTAATAGATGCTGTGCAGTCTTTTGTTTGGAGTACAGCGCGCGCGTACGCACGGACGTACGCACGCACGCACGCATACGCACGCACTCAGGCAAGGGCAAATTGAGACTCGAGCCCGTGTCGTGGTCACAGCTACGTTCCTGTCCGTCGCGCTCTTTGTTTCAAAGCGGAGCAGAGTTGTGTTTCTGCTCTCTGCTCGTCAGGTGAACCTGCTTCTCAAGTTCCCTCTTCGGTACTTTCTCTCCTCCTCTCCCTCCTCCTCCTCCTCCTCCTCTCGGCGGAATGCCGAAGGTGGAGGCTATCGGGTTCCAAAGCGCATCGACTGCTGCTCTCGGTGTCCTGACGACATCTTACGTTCTTTCCGCCTGTCGGCAGGTAGGCGAAGGCAGGTGTCTTAAGCCACGCCCACATCGTGTATGTTCGCCGCTGGAACAGCTTCATCAGCTGCACGTGCTGCTGGTGCACAGATTTTGCACACAAATGAGATTTAAACCACATATGGCTTGTGAATGCACTTTTAGTAGAATACTGTTTTTTTTTTTTTAATAAATTGCTGTAAATTTATAGCAATTATTTTGACAGCAAAATATTGTTTGATTAGGATTTTTTTTTTTTACAAGATACTGTAAGAGATTGTGACTCTTTTAGGCGAAACCCCCTTTATGTGCGAGTAAAAACTGGTTTAATAGAGCACTGAAATTTATCAGTGAGTGAGTTCATTCAGAGCTGGTCAAATCAATAAAAGTTGAGGTAGTTGATGGACGAGGTTGAATCAATAAAAGCTAGCTTAGGTACACAGGAAATTTGCCTGAGTAAAATTTACTCAAATGTTTTCAGGAGGGACCAAATAGAGTAAAATGTCTTCAATTTGAGTAAATTTTACTCAGGCAAAATTAGTTGTAATGGAGGAGGGTTGAATCGATAAAAACTAGAGCGGCGGCTACAATTATCGACACCTTAACGACAGAGGTGATTCTAGAGTCTGTTGTGGCCCCAAGCAAAAATTTCCAGGGGGCCCATCACCAATATGTTATAAATAATCTGACAGCAACAAAAAATGTATGAAACCAAAGTTTTTTTTAATTCCAAATGTGAAAATATAATGGTAAAGAACAATAAAAACAATAAAAAACAAAATACATAAGCCCTCAGGCCCCGACTCTCAGGAAACGCCTGGGCCAAGGGGCCCCAAGCAGTTGCCTGCCTTGCCTGTTCACAAGCTGCGCCTCTGCTTAACGATCTTTTGGCCATTGCAAAAGTACAAAAGACTTTCGATATGTAAATTGTGCATGAATAGTTACTCAAACTTCCACTGGTAAGAAATGAGTTGATTCTCGATTACTTAGCATATCAGATCACGTGCCACTGTTCCACAAGTAGTGACGCCTTTGTCCACAGTTATCGACACTGTCCCACAATTATCAACATCCAGATGATTATTTATAATAAAAAAATATATAATTGGTATGTAGTATTAAGTTAACAAAACTTAGTTTTTATTTAAAATTTGTTTTACACAGACTTATATTGAGTACAAAATATATTTTATATAAATATATCGATGTCGGTGCTTACATAAATGAGAAAGTAATTCTAATGTTTGTAAACAAATGAACTGATAATGTTGAACCTGTGTCAGAAAATCTTTTTGTTCCACTTTGTACCCACTTTCTAAGTATTTTCGTAGATCACATTTTGTTAATCATTTGTTGTTGTTTGTATTAATTTCTAGTTTTGTAGTTTACCAGTAACCGTCAACAGGCAACTGACATTGTAACCACATGAAATTCAAGGTCAAAGGTCGCATGTCATTCCTCGAACCAAAATATAAAATGTTTACTGATATTTTAATATGTGGTAGATATTTACAAGAAACTGCAATATATATATATATATATATATATATATATATGAATGGAATAGAAAAATCTGAATATTTCAAGCATGTAATTTTTTATCGGAATTTAATTCTGGCCTAATTCTATTTCCTGCAGTAAAATCCCAAATACTCTAAACATTCCAATCAGAAAAAAAAGATCATAAATCACAACACTTTTATTTTTTAAAGTACTTCATCTACGTCAGCAACAAAGATCGATCCATAAGTTGTAAATGTCCCTTAATTCCACAGCGTGTCGATAATGGTGGACACCGGCGAAAGTGATCACTATTACCGACACCTCACGTGACTTCTCAAACGTGTGTTTAGATACAAAATGGCGACTGAGAAATGAAAGAGTAAGAAACAACATAGGTTTTGATGAGGAGATCATGAAATATTAGTGAATCTGATCAGTAAAAACATGTCCATGATCTTTCCACCATGCTTACCTGCAATGATAACGTACAGGTTTTCCTCAAATTACTGATCATGCTAAAAAAAAAAAATTCCATCTCAGATAATGAGCTGTGACATCAGACAACAAGATCAAAGGGTGAGGGGGGAGGGGTCTTCCGGTTGATTAATTAACCAATAATAACTGTTGGAACTGAAACTCATCTTTGTAAAATTGTTTTTAATTGGTAAATCTGAAAAGGTGTCGATAATTATGCAGGGCTCGAAATTTGCGGTGGTCCGGTCGCCAGAGGCGACTTAATTTGTCATTTGGCGGGTAATTCCTGTCACTAGGCAGCCCGGCTGGCTAGTTGAAAATAAAAAATA
>JAPEIY010000012.1:32108831-32130583 GCA_026122135.1 Cathorops aguadulce | reverse complement strand
AAACCGGAGCACCCGGAGGAAACCCATGCAGACATGGGGAGAACATGCAAACTCCGCACAGAAAGGCCCTCGCCGGCCATGGGGCTCGAACCCAGGACCTTTGTGCTGTAAGGCGACAGTGCTAACCACTACACCACCGTGCCGCCCACACTTGCTTATATGTACAGTAATATCGCATAAGTGGCATAGTTTGTGCAACAATTTAAGCGGTCCATTTTGTGCAAGAACTTAATCCTGCAAATATGAAGAAAACATATTCACACCGTGACTGTAATGAACAAGATATGACAAAGAACGTGATTGAAACTGCTGTGTTCATACACAGAAACTAGGAATACATGAATGTGTTAATCAGTCAGCGTGAGCAATAAACCTGAACTTGAACTATGACCAAATATGGAATGTGGAAGAGTCCATTCCAGTTCAAGTGAGGGGGGAGCGCAGAGACTGGTGGCAAGACAGCACCAGAAATGTCTGCACTCCATGTTTTTCTGTGGAGCTCGAACTCTCCGAGACACTCATGCTATTTTGCCTCTCAAGAGTTAACTTGTACAGCCGGGCTTTCGCAAGGCATTCTGGAACATTTTGCACTCTGACAAACTGCCTGCAAGACACCCTGAAATGATCCATTATTCTGTGCAGTCGATTTCTTTTACACATCTAATGGTATTGTAAAGCAACGTTTAAACTGTTCAGCATTACATTTTGCGACATTAAGGTATTTTGCAAAAGTAATGCAACCAGATGAATCTAATATGAGCCAAATATCAAATAAAATGTGACTGTGTTGTGCAATACACAGGTATAGTAAGATGTATGCAACCAATAAGAATAAATGTTTTTCATCTTAGTTAGATTAACATATAATTAGTGATTGCAACAAATAACACACCAGTATACACATTTTCCATTTCTGCTGTGATTTATGCATTACATTTTTTTACTTACAGATGCATAAATATAGGGCTTTTTTTCATCATCATTGTTTAAGTTGAGGACGCGAGAGTAAATGATGCCTCTGTGAGTTTATGTGAGGACGGCCCCTGCCTGTGTGCTTTTGTCAGCAGCACAGACTCATTTGAATCGCCAGAAGGATTTAGTGGGTGGAAGTCAGTGCTATTTCCATTGAATCCAGCCAAAAAGTTCCAGAGGTCAACCTAGACAACCTGGGAAAGTGTATCTTACTTCGGGGTTTTCTATTTTTTTTTTCCCCTCGCCTTTCTTTTTGTCTCTCAAAATGATCCTTCTGACTCCTTGTGAAATGACTGTCAAGATATTCTGTGCTTTTCCTTTTCCAAATGTGCATGTACGCCATAGACAGGCAGGCACATCAATTATGGAAGCAAATGCATGACACCAAGGCCTTGGGTTGTTTTTGTCAGGGCAATGCCAGCTGCGCATGAGATGGTGGAGAGAGGCCTGTGCCAACTCCTTTCTCTCTCACTGGCACAGAACATGCAGAGACTCAGACAGTCATTCACAATCAGCACCATCACCAAAGCTCTTTGTGTCTAATTAGGTGTGAGTGTGCATACGTTTGTGTATACTCTATATGTAAGTATTCATGTTTGGTTACAAAAGGATAACTGGGGGAAAAGAAAAAGTTATACAAGTTTCTTGATATATAACACAGTGTATAATGCTGAGTGTTCTTGAAGCTATTAATCTTGCTGTTACTGTTGATCAAAAATATTTAGAACATTTTAAGCTATTGGAACAATTGGAACCGACAATATGTAAACCTTTCCATATCCCCAATTTCTTAATCTCAGATGTCTTTTACATGCCAATCTGCTTGTATTCCTCTTTTCTACCATTTTTCCAACTCTCTCCCTCCTCCTATCTCTATCCAGGCTTAGGCTCCCTGTCTATGCACAAAAGAAGCAGATCTATCTGCATACGCTGTGCATAAAGGGCTCTTTTGTCATGGGTTTGGCACACATTAGTGTCCAGAGTTCACCCATAACCCCCTCAGTCTAGACCGAAGAAAAGAGAGAGAGGAGGAGAGAGAGAGAGAGAGGGTGAAAGAGTACCCCAATTTCCCCGCTTTTTAGAAAAAAAGGAAATGGGGTCGGGCATGATGTACTTTATGTGCTTGGTCTGGGTGATATGGGTGCATAAATGTGGCTGATGATAAAGTGTTCAATGCTTCAGTTAACTCTCATTATATTTAATGTGTGTACCAGAGTTGGACAAAATATTTGTCCATCTATGTTGGTAAGTTCTGTCAGATGAACCACTGCTGCATGATTTGAAATGCATGAAATAATTAAATACTAAATGCCTTTTTACTTGGCCCATTTTTTTTTTTTATTGCTTCAGAGTGGGTCAAGCGAAATAGTGCATGAAATTGAAAATTTTTAATGTAGAAATGAATAATTACAAATTGAGAAACAAGTCAAGAAGGAACCTGCAAGATAGTTTAATATGGAATAATATTTAATTTATTTTAAATAATGAAGTCTTTATGGTAAACTTGCAGATAGCTATTACATGTGGATGTGCCACTGTTGTTCCATTCATTGTTAATGACCTGCTACAGTTGATATACAGGTACAGCAGTGTTCAGTGTATCAACATGAAATGGGTCCTAACTACAATTCCTTTCTTAATAATAATAATAATAATAATAATAAATCTTGCCCCATTTTTGCCCCAGAGTGTAAATAACTAAATAGTAAATGGTTGGATTAGGGGGTTAACATGCTAAGTCTGGTAAATATCATTGTATGAGTAGAATCCTCTTTAAAATTGTTGGGAAGAAGTTGTTTAAGTCATATCCAAACTTTTAAGGATGGAATGGAATTAAAGTGAGCTCAGTGCAGCAGACTATAATACATGTTGTAGATAGCAGTGGTCTTTATATGTTCATGTCAGTTTCACTGTTTCTGAAATACTACAGTACAAGCAACCCAGCTGTAATGGTTTTTATGAAAGTATATTAGTTTAAAAATCCCAGCTGGGATTAATTTGCCATTATCTCAGCAGGTGCCAAGTTGTTTCACTGAAATACACTACCAGCCAAAAGTTTGGGCACACTAGATTGAATATATATTGGCATTTTTTAAAGGTTTTTGGTTGAAATGTATTTCTACATTCTGTTCCTTTATTTTTTGTCGCTAAATTGAGCCTGTTGAGTATTTTTGCTGGGATAAGCTGAACTTCTCATTAAACGTGGCAAAGATCGGCTACTTTCACAGGGTGAGGCCATTTGACTGACGTGGAAAATGAATACAGGCTTCGTCCATAGCCCATGAGGAAACATGGGGGGATTGTTTTTCAGAATATGATGATTTTAATTACTATTTAAAAATAAACTTGGTTATATCAGGAATCGTTGCTAAGTCATACCTACAAATGTCTTGTTATATTTATGCTGTATTTTTCATCAGTCTGAGACTAACCTGGTGCAGCTTCTACATTTATTATTATTATTATTATTATTATTATTATTATTATTATTATTATAAACCTATTAACAAAGATGAGAAGAAATAAACAGAATAGTTCAATCAGCCCAGCACTGTAAAATAGAACCCCCACATGAGTTGTTGTAATAAGAAAAACATGATTAAATTGCATAACACAGCATGTGTTCTGTAAAATATTTACATGACACTGGGTTTCCAAAGACCCCAGAACTTTTTAGAGTGTGAGACAATTATAAATAGTAAAAATTAATGCCCGTGAATGTTCAGTACCAGTCAAAGGTTTGGACACACCTTCTAATTCAACGGTTTTCCCTTTATTTTTATGAATTAAAAGACACTTCATGTCTTAATGTAATGATGGATGTCATTTCTCTTTACTTACTTGAGCAGTTCTTGACATAATATGGATTACTACAGTTGTGGAATAGGGATATATACTGTATTATTATTTACTGTTTGCTCTCAAACACATTAAGAAGGCAAGAAATTGCACTAATTAACTTTTGACGAGGCCCCTGTTAATTAAAAAGCAATCCAGGTGACTCCCTCATGAAGCTGGTTAAGATAATGCCAATAGTGTGTAAAGCGTCACCAAGGTAAACGGCAGCTACTTTGAAGAATCTAAAATATGAAACATATTTTTTTACACTTTTTTGTTTACATTTTTTTATAATTCCAACTGTGTTCCATATGTTGTTTCATAGTTTTGATATCTTCAGTATTGTTTTACAATGCAGAAAATAGTCACAATACAGAAAAACCTATAAATGAGTAGGGGTGTACAAACTTTTGTCTGGTAGTGTATTTTATTAATATATTTACTGTGTTTTATAAATGGTTTTCACTTAAAAAAGTAGTTATGAACATGGTTGAGAAGATGCCAAGAGTAGGCAAAGCTTCATGAAGAATAATGTGAAGAACTGAAAATAATAAAATAACTTTTCTTCTTCACCCAGTAATTTGACATGTCTTCTTTCAAAGTGCTGATGAGCTTCGTTAAAAATGAGGAAGACCCATCTCTGACCAGGAGTGTCAAAACTTTTTCCTGGTAGTTTCCCTGGTATGAGCAATATCATCCGAACATTTGTAAATCTCTTTAAATTACTTTGAGAAAGTTTTAGTAGTGGTTAAAATTCAGAACAGTTGATCAGACTAGCAAAGTGAATGATTATATAATGATTTAAAGGAAAAAAATATCCCGTAAAGGGTATAATGGCTGTCCTTTTTATTGATTATTTTTATGTATGGCAGTAAAATGTATTGTTTTGTTACCATTTAAATAATAATGTCAATTATAGAAATGCATATTTATTTGCTTATTAATTTCGCAGATTGTTAGCTTTTCTCTCTTTTTTTTAACCAATTGTGGCCATTTAATATCAATAACAATTTAACATGTTATCCATTGATGGATAAGATCAATAAATCCTTATTCTTATTTAAGCAAACATTAGTATGTTCAGTATAACTTGCATCAATATATATATGCATAAAGGGTGACGATATTGAGGCTCTTGGAAGGGCTGTTAGTGCAGGACGAGGGAGTGAGGACGTCTGCAGAGAGATCGAGTGTGTAGGGCTTGTCTAAGTGACTCTTTGTCCAGTTAAGGGGCTGCTAACATGAATGCAAGACAAATCTCAGCCTCCATACAAAAGCCTTCAGTAGACTTAAGAGGATTTATAAGAGAACGTGACCTTATTGAAGAATGTGATTCTTTACGTTAAGTGCTGCCTGGAACCTCTGGGTTTGACATTTAAATGTGGAGCAAAGGAAATTTCCAGAAAAGTTTCAGAAAAGAGACCCAGTCTTTAAGTACTGTATCAGTACTACAGGCTGCAATCTTTCATCCAAACTGAGGCATGTTGTGTTTAGTAAAATTCTGATTCTCCTTTATTTTATTATGTTTTATAGTGCGGAATCATTTTCATTACTTTTTTCAATTGATTTTTCTGTAAAGGATTAAAATGTATGCTTCAAAAACACACCATTAAAAAATGCTTTCTTCATTCCTAATTTTTTGGCTACACATGGGTTTGGAAGTGGCATTCCAGTTTTAGTAAGGGAGTTTCATGCAGGTGGACACAGCAGGAGTGCTCTCGCAGGAACCGGCAAACTGCTTTAATATTTTGGTTATGTTAATATCTCTGCTTGCATTTTGTTGAGCTCTTATTTTAGCAGATGTCATAAATCCAAAAGGTGACCAGTGTCCTTATCAATATACAGTAGAATGTAGATCTCATAGTAGACCTTAACAAAGTTTGTGCATCTAAGACTTGAATAAAGTAAGACTGTTTTTTTTTATTAGCATGATTATCCTGGAATTACATTGAATGTCATCGCAGTGTAAAATTTAGGAAAAGAACAGTAATTTACCCGAAGCATTTTTAAAGTCTTCATATTTATACTTATTGCATGTGGGTTTTTTTTTCTGATCCGATATTTTCTACTCAGCTATTTTGCGGTGTACATGTTCATAATTATCTCTAATGAGATGAGATGTTCATAATTTTTTTTCTTAGGAAAATAAATATGTTAATGCTGTACATTATGGAATATTGGGGATTAAGTAATTGGAGGTTTTCTGACTAAAGGTTATGTTTTGTACTGATGTACACTAATAAGTAAAGGATAACATGTTGAGCAAAAAGAAAATCACACAATTAGTAATTGTATGAATAGTTTTATAATCTGTAAATATTTTGAGTTTATGAATAATTATAAAAATACTTAAAGGAGGAGAAAATGTAAATAAAGTGTTCACATTCTAATATATGACATTTTCAGATGACACCACAACTATGCATTATAGTGTATTTATCATTTTTAAAATGATGGCTTCATGTTTTGTAGAATTTAATACAATTTTGTCAGGTTTTTATTTAATGAATGACAATTTGAGGCAGAAAAAAGGATTTCCATACCAAAATTTATAACTGTATCGTTTGATGGGCCAAATTATTTCAACATTTTATTTAGTAAGTGATGTAAAGTGAGTGACAAATCTCTAAAACTATGAAATGAACCAGTTTATTTATTCAAGTGAAAATTATTATGCTGTTAGTGAAGCATATTTCTTGAACAATTATGTACATGCATAATGTATATATGTATGTATACATAAAGCTGTATACATTTATATTATCTTATTTGTGGAGTAATTTACAAACCATATTTTGTGTGCAATATTTTTTTCCATATATTCCCTATGAACATACTTGACACTTAATTCTACCATTCTGATCACTAAAGAGTCTCGATAAAAAATATGCCTTAATTTATTTATAAATGTAATAAAAATATAGATATTAATCTATCTGTTCTACTTCATATGATACACGGGGAATTATGTAAGATAAAGTCAACGATAAGATATAGAAATGTGTTCTTTTTTGTAAAAAATATAAAGAGTTAAATAAAGATGAGTCATTTTTACACAAGTACGGAATGTAATTTTATTATTTATAAATTAATAACCCCAATACAGTATGTCATTTTTTTAATTTAGTGTTTTCAGTCATTTTCTAAAATACTTTCTTTAGAATACAAAACTCTGTGATGGAGGGGGGAGATAGTCTTATTAAACTAGAATTTGAATGATACGATGAGCAGTAAATCAGTGCCACTCTGCATGCGGTGTGTTTGCGGTGGAGATGGTGAGCGTAGTGCGCAAATGTGTCTGTGCGCGTGTGTGAAAGAGCATGAGAGAACCTGGTCACGCTTGGTTGATTCCAGGGGTCTTAGGTCAATGCTAGTTAATAAGAAGTGCTGTCTGGGCTCCAAAAGGTCGTCCCTTAGGGGCTGACCCTCTTGTTAGAGACACTTAATGTGTGCACAGTCTTTACCTTGTCAAATCAAACAAGCACCACAGAGTTTCAATGGACTCTGAACAGCCCCCTGAGTCACACTTTTGCCCTAGAGGTCATGACCTTTCATTCTCAACCAGTGGTTAGTAATAGAGCGGTCCTTTAGGCACATGCAAAGGTCAAAGGTCAGACTACTTCAAAAGCACTGGGAGGGTGTCTGTCATGACAACAGCTTGAGGAGCAATGATGTGACAATTGAATTGAAAAAGAGTTTGTTTTGTGTGTGTGTGTGACAGAGAGACAGACAGACATTAATAATATGAGCGTATAGGAAAATAATACCCATGAGACACTATTTCAGATTTAACTTTATTTGACTGAAAAGTAAAGAAAATTGTGTCACTGTTTTTGTTAAGGCTGCAACAGATTCGCCAAGTGCCTAAAACATGGCATAGCAGCCATCTTGTGTTATATATCTCCTGAGTGTGGGAGAGTGGATTGGTTATGAGTCACCGCATACAGTCCTTGTCCACTGCAGCTTATTTTAATACAATAAATAGCGTACCGTGTATAGTGTACAAACTCATAGCAGCATGTTGCTGCATGTTGAAGTCAGCATATTTGAATTGTCTCTCATTCGGTTTTGTTAGCCATACTGCCTTTTAAAAGGTTGTTTTATAAATGCCACTGTGGATGATGAGGTGTATTAGCTCTTCTGCACTACTTCTTCTTGCTCTACGATATCCATAACTGTCGTACGCTCACATTTTCTCATCCGTCTGAACACAAACGTAAATCAGTACGGTTAATACAGTGAGGTTTTGAGATGTGTCAGACAACGTTGAAACTCAGGAAGCTCAAAGCTTCGTAACAGGTACAGTATGTGATGTGTAAACATGTCTGTTGGTCACTCTTATACAGTCCTCTTTGTATGTAGTTAAAATATCCAATTAAATATATCTCTGTATGTTTTATCTGCCCCCTAGAAATAAGGCTGTGGATTGGTTCGAGGCTGTGGCGAGATGTGACGTAGGGAGTACCCTGTAAGAGGCAGAATTTCTTCTGTCTAAAGCACAAGCTGTTCTAGAATATTATGGTTCTCACACAATTATACGAAGGAGGCAAAAGAGGCTATCTATAACCTGCTCGCTTTAACCGTTCTGTTCTGTGGCACGGACTACACCAGGTTCTCAGACACTGGCTTTCGAGTATGTGGCAATGCTGAATTGGGAGTGCGTGTGTGTGTGTGTGTGGACAGACACGAAGCAGCCCTTTGAAACAAAGTCAGTTGAAAAGGCAAAGGGTGAGCCAGGTCTTAAACTGTACAACATAAAATTAAAGCAGCAGCCATGTTAGATTGCATCTAAACAGGCACCAAGCTACTTCGGGAAAGAGAGCAAAGGTTCCCCCACCTTTTCATTAGTCTCTATCCAGTTCAGGCTTGCAAGATCCTGATCATGAAAAAAAAGCATGTGAAGCAAATATGAATCCGTTAAACGCAAATCAAGTGTTTTACCGTTCACTGTCTTTCCTCCAGAGAATGAGAACGAGTAAAATGGGAGAGGGGGGACTTCGAGCACTAAGTCCAGCCCAGGTTTTGGTGTGAGACATATAAAGAGACAGGAAGTCCCCCCCGTCCCCCTTTTTAAAACATTTTATTTATTTATTTGCCTAATGATTTATTTGTTTGTTTATTTATTTAACTGTACCATTGCATTAATGTCCTGGAATAATAATCGGCAGTTATGGTTATACCAGTGGTATCCCAACATGCCATTGTAGCACAATTGAAAAATAAGAAATGTGAAGAAATATGCTGATAAAGCATAAATCTGCAAGACTGTTCCTCTGTGCTGGAGTAAGGTGTGGTTCGAGTTCTTGTTTTATTTTCTTTTGGCTCATTTTCTCTATGATTGGAGCAGGGTGGGATTTGAGTAGGTGGGGTAGATGGATGGAGGCATAGGGGACTAAACAAGAAAAAAAAAATATTGTGAGGGAGGGAGGGAGGGAGGGCATATGAGGAAATCAGTGGAGCAGGGGGCGGAGACTAGCTTTTCTGTCTCCAGTTCAATTTCTCCCAATTCCCAGGACATTCAAGGTACTTTGCTGATGGTCTCAAAGGCGAGTCAAGAGTTCACAAAAATAGTCAGAATAGAGCAAAGTCAATTTAGTGACAGTATTTAATTGCAGGCATCACGGGAGCACAGACCTGTTTTTGTTGCATATTTTTATCTCGTCAGGATTAGGCGATTTCAGAAATCCAGAATGGTGCGTGAGTGCATGCAGGGTCTGTACACTGGGGGAGGAGTGGATTGTATGTCACACTCACTCCCTCCCTCTCTCCCGCTTTCTCTATCTCTTTTACTCCTACCACCCTGGATTTGCTGCTTTTCTTCCCTCCCACTCTTGCTCTCGCTCTCTCTCTCTCCCTCCCTCTCAAGTGCAAGACCATGTGGGGCGTATGATGAGAAAGAGGCTCACCCCACTGAGTCTCATATTTCAACATTAGTCAGCTCTCTCTCTCTCTCTCTCTCTCCCTCCGTCCACTCTTTCTCTGGCTCTCTTTCCTATGCTCCCCTCATTTCCTCCTCTCAGTCCTCTCTTTAAGATATGGGGTAGATTGCTGGAGCTAAACTGAAAAAGCGTGGCAGGAAAGAAGGGAAGGGAAAGAAAAAGAAGGCAAAAAAAAACCCTTTCGGCTGCTTTTTCTGCTGCAAGGGCCTCCCCACCAGCGGGCCTAGCCAGAAAGGGAGGGCTTCTGCTCTCCTAATAGGATTTAACCCTCTGTCTACAGCCGCTGCACTGCAGCCGAACCAAACCCTGCCAACAAGTCACACTCTCCAGCGCATTGCTTGAGGTCTCATGCACCAGTTTTCGGCACTGGAGATTTTATTTTGTTTCGGTTTGGTTTTGAGTTCTTCGTTTATGCCTCGTGATGATTATCAGTTATAGCTTTTTGAGAGTGATTTGGAGCATGGGATCTCATTGGACGTAGAGAACTATACAGTAGGTAGGTCTGTATCGAGTCTTCCACCATTTTTATGTGCAAGGCTGGGCTCCATGAGGCCCCTGTTGCTTTGCCAGGTACACATTTTGGTCCTGCCTCAGTGCCAACTTCCTCTGTCTCATTCTTTCATTCCCTTTCCCTCCCTTTCTGTCTCTCTTTCTTGACTCTGACAGGGTAGTGGTGTACGGGAGCTGTGTCTGGGACAGATGCCAATTGCTCACAAAAGACTGAAAAAAAAAATTCGGGCCACTGGACCAAAAACAGAGCACAGATTTTTTTTTGCTGTGAAAATGTTACACAGACACGTGAGAGAGAGAGAGAGAGCGCGGAGGAAAACGTGGCTCTCCTTCTGTGGCGGATTCTTCATGCACAGGCTCTCCCAGAACTAAACGCAAAATCCTGCTCTCTGGAACACATGCTTGGAGGGAGTACTGTACTTCCAGAAGCTGGTCGTGCTGATGGTTCAGAAGCCCAAGAGGGAAGAGAGAAAGGCACAACTGAGAGACGCCAAGAGGGGAGGGAATGGAGGAAAGAAGGAAAGCGGAAGGAGGAGGAGGGGAGGACCTTTTCCAGCCTGTTAAATGTTCCCCAGGCCCAGCCAAGGCGAAGGCAGGCACTGCATGCTGATTTGCATTCAGCGGACATGCTAATTGTGTGTTTTCTAACATGCTCCATTCATTCGGACGAGGCTCTAGTCTACAGACGGGCTTCATACACGCCTCCCAGACACCCGCGTGGCCTCCTATTGTTGCTGAGGCCACTTAACCGAGCCGAAGAGCTCCAGGCCCGGGCCGAGGCACAATGCAGAGCAGGGGGTTAGCCTGGATCTCTAGGCTGCTGTGGAGAGAGGACAGAACGGGGAAGCACTTAGCTAGAACTCCCTTCTCAGATTCGGAGTGCCTCTATCATTTCTATCCCTCCACAATGAAGAAGATATTGCGGGGAAAAAACCTTGGCTGAGAAGGAAAGAGGCCATAGGAATTCGAACCTGAGTATCCGAAACACTTTTAGAGCCTTGAGGGTTAGATTCCTGTAAGTTCCGTTGAGATTTTTTTTGTTTGGGAATAGTTTATTTTGTGTGTGTGTGTGTGTGTGTGTGTGCGCGTTGCGTGTGCACGTTGTATGTGTGTGAATTTTCCTCTTCTGTTTTTCTATGCCTTTATAATTTTAAATAATTTTCAGACAGATCAAACGATATCCGTTCCTCATCACAGCATGACAGGTGTACATCATACGAACATTAAACTTATCAGCCATAAGAGTTAGTTTTATCAACATAATTAGGTTTTCTATTTTTCAGGAATAATTTAGCATGTGAGACACAGTGTTTGTTCATGGTGTTTTGTTTTTTTTTCCATTTCTTTGTTTTCTCAGACATTTTTCCTGAGAGAGTGAAGTCGTCAGGATTATACTGTGCATTAAGGTAAATATTCAGATATTGTTGAGGCCTTTAAAAATTTCACCAAACTTGTGATTTTTGCAGCATTATTTTCCAAAATGGCGGCGTAATTGATTTAAAATGGATTCTGCTACCCAAAATATTTTCTTAAGGAGAATTCTGAATTAGTATATAGTATAACATAATGCAACTCATAGAACTTGGCAACCGAGCAGCCATTCCCTTTCATAACAGTATTATTGAATTGCTATTTTAAAAAGGAATTTATTTTGTATTTTTAATTTTTTTTAACTGTATAGCAGCATTTTTCAGTTTTGTGCGTGTTTGTAATCGTTTATAAATTTTATACCGAGATGCAATTTTAGGAATTTGATTTGGAAAAACAGCAATTGCGAACAAACATTATATATACATATAGATGTATAATGTTATTTATGTCACTGTACAGACAAACTGTGTGAGCATGCCTTTGAGTGTGAGTGTTTGCTCTTGCTTACTTTCATTTCCTACTGGGATATACATAGAGAGAGAGATTTTCTTGATAGCCAAAGTAGTAACAGACAGGATTATTTTGATTACATCGCTTCAGTCTCTATCTTGTAAAATATTTGAGGTGTGTGTGTGTGTGTGTGTGTGTGTGTGTGTGTGTGAGAGAGAGAGGAAGCGACCCTAAAACTTAGATTATTTTATTTCATATTTGCTCCATGTCACCAATAAAGTTACACACACCCACCCATCACTTACGATCGTTTATAAAGCTGTTAATCTCGCATTACTGATGTATTTCCAGAATGCCAAGCAAACTGCAGTAACACGGTCTTATTCCTGAGGAGACAAGGCTCGAGCCTTAGTGAAAACCAGCTCCGCCATTTTGATTTCATTTTATAGAAGTGCAAACATCAGTTCGAGCTTTTATACTTTTGCATTATATTCATTAACAAGTTTTGCATATTTTCGCTGACGAGGCAAATATCGTCGTATTGACTGCAAATGCACACAGGCGCTTTGCCACATGCAGACCTATACTATTCACTTATTTTTGTCAAAACATTTTCCTTAAAAATGTGACATTTCTTTTAAAAATGCAGTCCGTTTGATTTGCGGAAACATACTTCTGGAAACAAATAGAAGAAATGCGAGATGTTTCTGATAATGCTTGCTATTTATTATTGTGTTACATCATAAAGCCGCCAATTTAAACATTTTTAACATTATTAGGTGTTGCTCTAAGACCAATAAACAAACTATTAACTGTATTCCTGCACTGTGTGGTGCATTGGATCAGTATCTTTCTTATTTTCTCTCATTATGACACTCATTCTCTCTCTCTCACTCGCTCGCTTACTTCTTTTCATAGAGATGGAGATTTATGTCAGTATCATAAAGCAAATTCTTATTAATACTTCAGCACAGACAGCACCACATGTATCTGGTTGTATGTCAGTCTCACACGTTTTATTTAATATATTCAATGAAATCTGTTTTGAAGGCCACGTCCTCTGCAAAGTTTGCAGGTTTAAATGCAAAACTTGTTTTCAGACATGTGTGTGCATGCGAGAGTGTGTTCAATTGAAATCAAAGTACACATGGGAATCGTTTTGCGCTCGACGTAGTGAATGATATTAAACTAAAATGAATTTTCCGACTAATCAGTTCGTTTCAGTTCCACAGTCATTTAATTGCCTAAATTTGGGTGACATCCAATGGCTAATATTAAAAAAGCAAAATCATATAATATATAGTATATTATAGTGTATATACTAAATCGTTATAGTCTAACCGCCTCTTACGCAATCAGCTGTTCATTTTAAATTTCGAGCAATGTCTGAGACTGAGACGTTTTGCTTTGTTGTTTTCAGGGTTGTCTGAAGCTTGATCCTGTCTTACACACTCTGAACAAGCTTTTTGCACAGGTGAGTGGCATGGGAGCGCCATTTTACTTTTAAACAAGCAACAAATATTTTCATTGTTGAAGAAGAACGTCTTTGAAAATGTCTTAACGCTTGCAAAAAGAAATGTTTGGTCCTTATTTTCTTTTTTGCCATATTTTACCTTTTTTTTTTAAAGTTACATTTAATCGGACTCTGGTTAGTTAATACTAAAGAAAAAGCCTTGGAACAAAATATGGTGCTATTTATTTCCTCACGTACACACATACCGAGTTGTCCATTGCAGTTTTGGACAGTTTCAGTTGAACACTTTAGTGTTTTTTCCGACTAAATCTGGTAATGAACCAAAGAGTCAGGTTTTTTTGAGCAGCAAAATCAACAAACTGTGACATTCTTTAATGTCTTCACAACCACAGAAATACAGTTTTCAGCAAGCTTTCAGGGTCACTTTATCCACAAAAAGTTTTAAGCACAACTTCTATGAAATAAATAGAAATTTTTTTAAAAAGATGAAAAAAGTGGTATTTGCGCCTTTCAAAAGCATGTAAGCTTTTTTTTCCTGTGTCTTTTACACCCCATTCATTCTCTGTATTTGACCTCACAGAATAACTATACAAAATGCATTAATTTTTGTACGGCACATTATGGCTGGAATCATTAGCTCTATTAATAAAATAGTGTCTTAATAAATGAATCTTTAAAGAAAACATGAAATTTCTTGACAAAATATAAGGAACTCCTAAATGCACCATTGAAACACCATGGAGAAATTTAGCCTATGTTCTAATATATACTGTATGAGTGGAGTGGTATATCAGGAGTGGTGGCAAATTGTCCGCACATAACGAGTACACAGATCCTCCATAAAATGAATTTGGATCAGTTGCTAATTGCACTGTAAATTTCTTGTCATCCACAAACTTTTTTTTTTTGCATTATTCCTTTGATTTTTTTTTTGCATTTTGCCGATAATAGGATAACATGATGACAGCTTGAAATCCTGCAGATTATTGTGGCACAGGTTCATAAACATAGGTTTCAATCCCTTCATAATAAATTGGGTAAATATCAGGTATCGGCAATATATTAACATCAGTGCGCAAACACCGCATTGTATCATTACATGCTTAAATGATATTTCTAAATAATGAGAATGAAAAGACGACAGACAGTTAAATCTTAATTTTTTTTTTCAAGAAATGTTTAATTTTTTTTTTAATAACTGAAGAGCCACAAATAACTCTAACTGAAGTTTCTTTTTCTTAAAGTAGATTAGATGAACGAATGAGCAAAATCAAAAGGTCCAATTTCAGCTTACTGTTTCGTATAATGGAGCTTTACAAGATGCAAGCTAGTGCAAAGGATGTTATCTGCTAAATGCTCTCAGTGGGGAAAAAAATGCTACTGTTAATACACTGACGTAATAATACTGAAGTACAGAATAATTAGTCAAGTGTTTGGTCATGATAATATGACATGAATAGAACTTATCACTATTTTAGAGTAACCAGTTTTGGCAAATTTTAGAGAATTTTATGATGAACTGGCCATATTTTTCTTCTTATTAGTCATTGACGTAATATATCTACTCAAATCTATTATATGTTGCACGTATAATTTAAATAGTGTAGTTATTTTCAGAAAGAATGTTCACTAAACCTTCACTACAGTACATACAGTCATTGTTTAAACAAATATAAACAGATTCCTTCCTCTAACATTCATTTCTATGGAAAAGTGAGTGACCTTTTGGAGAGTCTCAGTGAACATTGTGAACATTAGCCAGTGTTGTACAAATGAAAATAAGAGTGCTGCGTTTTGGGAGACTGGGAATGACAGACTAGATAGGGCTGGCAAAATAGAAGACAGAGTGAAGTAAATTTGCATTTTCGTGTTAGCCAGCTTCATTTTAGTCGACTGGCTTGCATGTGAACAACAAGCAGCTTTGCAGTGTCCTGGACTCTTTTTGGCTCCACCCTCCGCGCCTTGACCTTGGATCAGTGCCATAAACTGTTGTTTTCCACTTGTGCTGAAGTACTGGCAAGGGTATGCGGTACTTCTGGAACCCTCACAACTTGTCTACCCTGCCCTATGTCCCCCCCTTCCCCCAGATGCTTGGCTAGAAATACAACCTGCTTGTGCATAAGGCACTGAGGCTGTGGCTCTGGCTAGCCCATCACTGCTGTATGATGTCTCCTCTGGAATTCTGCACATGCCAGGCATTCGGTTACTCAGCCAGATGGTGGAAACATCTTAAAGACACCTCTACTATCGAGTCACGTATCTCAAGAAATTGCATATAAAGATGAAAATATTTCCATCCATATTACAAGGATGAAGATCTGCATTTTAATTCAGATTTTAGCAATTACTGATTTGTTTTTGTTTTCATTTCTTTTACCGAAGGGTGCACCAGAAGCTCTGTTTCAGTATTGCACCATTTGCAACCAAAAGGTTTCCACAAGTTGAAAAGTACAAATAAAACACTTAAAGAAAAAAACTCGAAGCTCATTCTCTACATTGTTTTCTTTGGGCAGCAGCCTACTTCCGTTTGGCACATATAACCATCCATATTGTGTTTATGAATTATAAAACCTATTACGTAAGTGCCCACTACACACAAATTACTGCACCACCTCCTATACTACCGAAGCGAGCTCACAGGACCTCTAGAGTGTCCTTCTGCCATGGGCCTGCGCCCGGGTAGAGTTCCGTGGAGCAGATGGCATCACAGCATGGCATGGGATGTCACAACATGATGCATCTGAATATATAGGGGAAAATGGTCCAAGCAAGCCTTAAATGTCCAACAGGATTCAGCAAACTTATGCTTTGATGAAAGTCAGTGGGGTTTTTTTTCCTCCAATATAATCTTTCTGTAGATCTTATTTATTTGCTTACTTACTCAATGGAGTAGAGCAGACCTGGTTAGCTAGAAATAGTCTCAGTCACTAGTGCACTGCATAAGGTTAGAAATCCTCTGGTTTTTCTGTGGCACTTTAAACAGTCAAAAGTATTTGAATAGTGCTCTATTAATAGCCTAGCAACAGATGCATTTCTGTCTTCCAATGGCAGAGAGGCATAGTTAAGGCATGTGGTTTGAGAATGTGTCAGCCTGACGGATCATCTCAGTCAGTCACCGTAGCTCGTCTGCGTCAGAGCGCGCCCGTTGCTGCTTCAGCACTCTTTCCTCCACTAGTCCATTCAGAATAGGACAGGTTCTAGAGCTTTCTTTTCATAAATTATTTTTTAAGTACCCAAAAGGTTCATAAAAGGAGAAGTAGTCTGTTATAAAGTACCTGGTTTTATGCAGGAAAATATTTTAAATTCATGTGAGCGTGCATCATTGCTTATCCTGGATTGAAATTTAAATTTGTAGCTAAACTTTAGAAATTAGGCTAGTATTTGATCCTTGGATGTTGGTAAGTCTTAACTTACAAAACAGGATGCAGCTGGTCTCCTGTGTGAATGGAGGCGACTGAGTCAGAAACGATTAGTGGAGGAACGCCTGAACTTTTATTTTGACCTGTCACCGAGGTGCATTTTTTATGTTACCAAATGTGACTATTGAAGTTATAGCTGAATTTGGCAAGTGGAAGCAGAAAACTGGTTTGGATGTTCAGCTCCAGCCACGGAAATTTCAACTGTGAGGAACAATGGGTCCTAACTCATGACAGACCATTGTGGCACAAAGCCCAATTTTGTCTTGTACATTATGACATAATTTATACTGATGGTGATTTGTATTGGCTTTGAACAGTCCATATTGTGGTAGCATGTCCTTTCTGCTACTGAACATTTTGTGACTGTATTGGGGAAGCCTCATCCAGAGCTCTCATTGATGGCTGAAATTCCTCCCAGCAGATCCTCACCTGTGTCTGTCCCTGTAGACTTCATTTCATTTCACTTCACAGTCTCCACAATAATATGTTTGACCCTTTTGCTTGTGGTTGAATAGTGCAAATTTGCTTGTAGTTAAGCATATTGTCTTTTGGAACAGTTGGAATTCCAGCTGATTCTTGGTGACAAAAGAACATGATTCAGGTTGGCCCATTCTTTACGTCGACACTGTAAATGCATTTAGACAGCAAAATTAAATAAAATGAAACAATAGTTTGAATGTTCAGATGGTTTCCTAACCCTGTGCTCCATTAGCAGCCCACTGATAAGGCCTCAACATACTTAATGTGAAAAGGACGTCTGCAAGGGTTACACAAATCCAACTTTGTGAGTTTACAAGTGTGCATACTCTCTGTGGTTTTTGTTTTTGGCTGTTGCCTTTGAATGCTCCAATCACAGGCTTTGTCAGGTAGAGTGTTTTTCCGCGGATTCACCAAGCTGCCATGTGCATGACACGGTGAGTGAAGCCTCCGCATGTCCTCCACTCACTCTACAGTTTTGTCATATTATTCATGGAAGCTAGACAAACTTTGCCTCTGCACGAAGTGTTCTGAGGACTATGCTCTGATCTCTCCTTTTCTGGTCATACTCAAACGCAGTTTTGGTCCATTTGGTCCAAGTACCACAAATTATAAACGAGTGTGTAATTTAAACACTTTTTTTTATTTTCAGTGAAAACAAGAAACAATTGATGTTGAATTGATCTTGCTTTTAGGATGTAAATGTGAATACATTTGTTGAATTGAAAAGCCCATTCATTTGAAAGGAAAAGGACACCATGACACAAAAAGTAATTCATCTTTGGATTTACTTTATTTATTTATTTATTTATAAGCTTTTCTATGTGAACATTATTCTTTTGAATTCTCAGTGCTTGGAATTACTGAGCCAAGAGAATGCAAGTTGGAGGGCTGTGGTCTATTCTAATAGATAGATAGATAGATAGATAGATAGATAGATAGATAGATAGATAGATAGATAGATAGATAGATAGATAGATAGATAGTAGGTCAATATATCTTGCCTATTGTTTCCTTTTTTGGACAATCACTGCCCCCAACTTGTTTGACCAACGTGTTTGGTCAGCAAGTATGACACTGAAACATGAGTCACGCTTTCAGCAAATAAACTGGTACCCTTGGTAAAAAAAAAAAATGGGGGGAGGTCATCCTTTTGTAGTTAAATTGTGTAATCTCGCACTGAAAATTAGATATATCTAAATTAATTGATGTAAGATATTCCAAGAAAATTAAGAACCCCTATCATAAAATTTATATTTTTCACAAAATATGTCAGTTATTGGCACCCCTGCATTTTGTACTTTGTGCAACCGGTCTTTGACAACATAACGGTATTTCCGGTTAGTAGGATAATCCTCAATGAGACTGGAGAATGTAGAGCAAGGAACCTGAAAGCACTTATCAGTACAGAATCTCTTAAGTCGGAGGTCATCTCTTGTGGAAGCTCACCACAAGAAGGTTTTCACTGGGATTTAGGCCAGGGGACTGAGATGACGACATCAAAACTGGAGTAATACTTGGAGAAATGGTTACCTCATTGTCATTGTGCATGCAGGCAAAATAGGTCTGTGTACTCGTCCAGGTAGATCATTACAGCTCGGATTGTTTTAAACTTCTTAATTATGCTGTGGGTATTTTTAAGGCATGTATCAGATTAATGAATGCCAACACATTTTTCTTATTCCATTTGTGAATTGTTGATCCTTTCCCCTGTTGACGACTGACGTAGGAATTCAGGCCTCTGTGTCATCTTATATTTATACCCCAGTGAAACAGGAAGTTGTGGAGGACCAGTGAAGAGACTCTAAACACTCAAGTGAACCTGAAAAAAATGTAAACTAAACATTTTGTTCATCCAAATTTCTAGGAGCGTTAATAATGTAAGGGTGCCAAAACACATTGCTTTGTTAATGTGTAAAATCTTGGAATATTTTTACTTAAACTGACGATTAAATATCTTTTGTGAGATTAAACTAATTAACAACAAAGACATTTGTTTTTCATAACTGTTTTTTTTACCCATCTTGGGCAAGGGTGCCAATAATTCTGGAGCTGACTGTAAATATGTAACATCATCCATCCAGGCACCTTTGGAAAAAAGATAGGATTACATTTATGTTTTTTATGTAAACTTCAGTCTGTTCTTGCTTGTGTACTCAAGCATATGCATTACAGTGTGTCTCTGTTGAGGTATGTTAGAGTCATTAGTTACATTAAATGTGCTGTATCAACTGCAGGGGTGATTGGGAGGTCACGGTGTCTGTCTCAGATCACCACAACGTCTACTCATCCAGGCTGGCCGTACACTAGTGTAATAGGAGCTTCTGTCATGTATAAATAGTTGTTTCAAGCCTGTGCCCATTAACCTGGGGGCATAGGAACCTTGGGCTCCTTATTTAGCCTTTGCTCTGCTCACATGACTGCATGGATTTCTCCTGTTGGCACCCAGAGCCGTTCAGTGGATGTTGATGACATGAAACGTTGCCTGTACAATTATCATTTACACATTCGGTATGAGCCATATTCACAGCACCGAGAGAAGATATGATTCAAATGGATTTTGATATTGCTGGTTTGTTAAAATAACGACTTTTTTTGTATGCCAAGATACCAAGTGTGTTTTGTAGACATCGGTTTGATAAATGCTACAGACTCTTGGAATATACTGAATAAAAAAGCTTTAACTACCAGAAAATGCTGCAGTCAGCCCTTTTAAGGAATGATTTCTTTTTTATAGTCCCATGCAACAAAACTATAATGTGTGGCACCCAAGTTGGGACACGTGATTTTTTTTTTCTTGTGCTGTTGCCACACTCGTTTTCACAGCCTAGGAAGCAGGCAACGGAACAAATTCAATAATGTAATACCAGTGAGAATTTGCACATTATGCTTCTGAAGCATGATTAAATTCTTGTTCCTCGAATTTCAGTGATGAAGAATGACCTTACTTCTGTCACAGCTCAGAGTGCACGGGTCCGCTGTCGAATTTAGACCTAATATGTGGAATTTATCACTGGATACGTCACAATTCCAATAAAAGATATTTTGCATATTTCTGAAAAAAGATTTTTAAAAATTGGCTCATTTTAGAGAACGATAAACATATAAGAGTGTGTTTCAAGTTTACAAGACTGCAGTTCTATTGTTGTGAATCACCAGTGAACCGTCAGCCTGTCACGTGACCAAGCAGATCAGTGATTGGTTGGTGAATTGCATAGCAACAGAAGAGAGTGCAGTTCTTCCAATAAGATGTGTTTCATTAACTTTATGAACATGGGCCTAGATCAACTAATGGATTTAAGGAGTCTTGTGTTTTTTCCCCCATGCTACAGATGGAGGTGAGAAATGCTGAGGCACACTGGATAGACGCACCAACAGACAAACCGAACTCCCTAACAGGAACATTTGATCTGGGTATTGTATGTTAACGTGAGTAAAATTCAGTCTGGGTAATTTTATAGTTTTATTCATAACTACATGTTTGCAATTATATTCGTTTTTTGTTACTGCTCTTGTTATGATTCTGTACACTTTATGAAACCCTGTTTCCAGCCTGAGCCGGATCATCTGACCACTCCGCAGTGCATTACACTGTCCTTTGGGGTGAGGTAGTAGGTTGTATAGTTTTAGGGTCATACCCTTGCTGTGAGATAACTATACAACTTACTGTCTTTCCTGAAGTGGCTATAATATCATCGTTATGATGTGAAGTGACTGCTACAGTTATGGCATGCTGCTTACTGCTACAGTTGGTGTCTTTCCTCTGATCTGTTTAGTAGGTCAATGTCATAAATTTATGCAAAACTAATTATATATTATATATTTTTTATGTATTTCTTCCATGCAGACTGTAAACCTGACTTGTTTCATTGCGACGTATGAATTATGCATTTACTGGACAGCAATCATCTTGCCTGATTTTATATATATATATTTAATTCTGTCCATATTTGCTGGATATGAGCAATTGCGCGCTCTGACTGGCAACTCTACTAATAGGCTATCAACTCATATATCATGAGTAGAGAAAACCAAAATAGCGGAGCGTGTTGCTGCACCAACCGAGGATGAAATAATAACTTGACTCAACCCCCCCCCCAAATTATCAAATATTAAAAAGAAAGAGAAATAGTTAAAAGACTATAGGATTTTTTTTTCCACCACCCAGTAATCGTATGGAAAAGATGTAGATAAATCTTATAAAATTTTTATGTCCTTTGTCTGTAACTTGTATGTAAAGCATACAACAGTGAAACCAGATATAAGATCCTTAGTAAATTTGAACAAAATGAAACTTGTATG
>JAPEIY010000012.1:28778509-28788509 GCA_026122135.1 Cathorops aguadulce | reverse complement strand
ATAAGATGAAAAGAACACATTTTTTATGTTGCTGACAAAGATTATGTAAAACAATAATGGCGTTAGGGATGAGCATGATAGTTCTTCTCTTTCATAAAGTATCTAAGACAATTAGACAATTTAATAGCAAATATATATTAAAACATCTGGATATACAGTATTACAGCTGTGCATGCTCACCATAGTTTTCCAACTGCATGACTCTCTAGTGGACAATACACAGGCGATTCTAAATGAGTTCTGAGATGAGCAACAAACACACACACACACACACACACACACACACACACACACACACACACACACACACACACACAAACTCTGTTTCTGTTTATCTTGCGTTGTTGTCCACTAGACAACTCCAGCATTGAGGTGCTGTCCTGATCTCCCAACCCCCAATCTGACCCTCCGACAGAGAAAAGGCCTGCGTGTGTGTGTGTGTGTGTGTGTGTGCGTGTGTGTGTTTTGTGTCTGGAAAAGTGTACTGACAATCAGGCCACTGTTTGCATATCACACAGCTGGACACATCCACGTCAATCCAGAAGCAGTCTCACTAACTCATACGCCAATTAAACAACTCATGTAGCCATGAGAATTTTACTGGTTGAGCCTTAAGTGCACAGTTTACCTGAGCAGTTGTATGATTGTAAAATGGGCCAGATTTTTTCAAAGCCTTTGTCATATGTGAAATCATGATGTCGGTTTTTGCAACTAGAATTTCAGTGTGAATGTAAACAGTATAAATATATTCCTCATGCCGTAGTAGGTCAGTAAGTGATTATCCAGTTACAGGCAAGATCTCAGTTGTTCTATATCCTGCGGTTAGTTGTGAAAGCTTTATCAAGCCACTTTTGTTCCATTTTATTTCTTATAGCTTTGCTAAATATTTTGTTTTTGTATCATATACACACAAGAAATTTTTTCCCATTCTTATAGCAGGGAGCAGGGAGGCATGTAACGCAGGGAGCAGGGAGGCATGTAACGATATATCGTGCTACAATAAATCATGATACAAATTTACGATGATTTGAATTGATGAAATATAAAATGAATTGTGATGATTATCAGGCTAACATAATCTCTTAGTTTTTTTTGTCTTGGCAACGGAAGGTATGATAATGTACAGTAGCGTAAAATGTATGTGACTTCACCCTAGGTGGAAGTAAGACAGCTCTAATACAGCAAAAACACACACACATTTAAATGGGAAAGAGCTGTTGTGTGATTGGCTGTACAAATACATTTAACGAGAAGTCTGAGCTCTCTATTTACAGACTGCTGAAAGCTAAAGAAAAGAGAAGCAAGTAGAGGTAGTAGAAATGTTCATAAGATATTAACATTTTTATTTTTAATAAAAGGAAATATTTTAGTTAATAGGCAATTATATTTTACTCCAACCTTTACAAATGTGGATAAATAATTATTGTTGGTTATTAAGAAAATGAAACAAAAGTTGTTTTTATTTAACTAAAGGAATACTTAATTTGATAAAGGATAGGAAAATAAATGCTACTTTTTATAATACAATTTTGTTGATTTTTTTTTTTTTCAAAAATATGGTGGGAAAATTGAATTGTGAACCAACATCATGAACTGAATCGAATTGTGAACTGAGTAAATTGTTAAATGCCTAGTGGCTGGTTACCTCTTGTATGTTTTATGTTCTCTATTTTTCCCTCACCTCCACCATTCCTTCTTTATCTCCACACCAGAACATCTCTGTTGGTTCACCCTCCTCCTTGGGCTGAAACCCCCACCCGCTTTCTCTCAGCCGTTATCAGTGCTGCCAGGGCAGATTTACTGGATGTGATGGGTGGGGTGAACATCTGGGTCTTATTAAAGAGCAGTCATCCCTCTCCTGCCCTCTCTGCTTGCTGGCACACATTTAGCACCATGTTACTCAAACAGGGTTTCCACAGTAATACTTTCATCACTGCTTTCTGTATGGGAATTCATGGAGATACAGTACCTGTGTTGTGTGCTGTGTTGGTGGTGAAGTAGAAACTTCCTGGCAGCACACTGCAAATAACCACAACAAATCACAGCAGGTTTTATTGGGTAAAACTTCAGCAGGCTCCATACTTTGTTTCTATGAGAGAGTAAAACACATCAACAAGTCATGGTCAAGAAGTTCTGTGTTGTTGCCCTGTGTCCATGATGAATTCAGTTGTTCCTAGCAGCCTTCATTCCTGTGTGAAAATAATCTGTTCTGTTGATGTCATGAGAGATGATGCAGGTTCAAGAACATAGCCTTGACTCACTCAAGACCTATTGAGAAATAGCGAAGTTCCATCTCAGTTAGAATGGGGGGCAAGGGGGTGGCGAGAGAGAGAGAGAAAGTTTTTCCCAACACTAACACTGAAATTCTTTGCATACCAAACTGGGTAGCTGCATAATCTATCAAAGAGGATAGTGCTGGGGTTCAGGGGATGACTGCCCACCCACTCCATACCATCCCCCTGACCTTCAGTCTACCTTCACTCCATCCCTCTCTCTTTCCCTTATGCCATTACTTCTCTCTTAACTTTGCACTACATTCTTGTTCTTCATTTCTTTTCATTAACTATATTTCATTAAATATATTGGATAATCATTCAGTAATTTCAGTGACACTAACAGAAAACGTATGCGGAAATTATGTGCAAAGTTTTGTCTTGAGGACTTTTTTGTGTAAAGATGGGATAAGTTAGAAAGGGGAGGGATGGGGTAAATAATGGTCATGCTGACATGAATATGAGTATAAGCCAAATGTGCTGAATTATGATTCACTGTTGGAAAGGTCTGACTTACCAATTAGATGGAGTGAGTCAACAAAACCTCTTTGTCAAATTGGCATCACTACATGCCTTACTGATGTCTTACACGCATGACTCCTCCCACCAACTTTTGTCCAGATCAAGATGTGCAAGGACATACGTAAAACATTTCAGATCCGTAAACTTTGCACAAGGAATGTTATATGGTAGGCAACATTGAAAATATGTTATAAGATTGTAAACATGGACGTGCTAAGAAATTTCATAAATACAATAAAATAAAATAATCTCTTCCCTTCTCTTCTCTCTAATATCAGGTCATGATATTAACAGCTCTTTGGAGCCAACCAACATCGACACCAGTATCTTGGAGGAATACATCAGCAAAGAGGACGATAGCACTGATATGTGAGTCTCAAGCACCCCCCCCACCCACCCACCCACACACACACAGCATGCTACGAAATCTCTTTAATATTACACAGTTAACTGAGACTATTACAAATGAATTTAGGTCCCTGTATAAACACACACTACAACTGATATGATCCAGTATCTGGGAACATGCTCTTTTTCAAACTGAGAACTCTTGCAAATTTTTAGTACTATGTATGTTTACTTTGACACCACGTCACACTGTAGGTTTTGGCTCTTGACTTGTTTGTGTAATGATTGCATTGGAATTCATAAAATTGTTTCCTTTAAACTCTCCCGCAGCTGTTTTTCCGAAGTCCACAGCGGCCCAGGGCCTAGCTACTCCTCCCCCCAGGCCATAGCATCCTCCTCTGGGGGGGTGGTGTGTGGCTTGAGCCCCCCTAGCTCCCAGCGCCAGGGCAGTACTCAGGCTGTTCCTACACCGTGCCAGAACCCCTATCCCCTGCCACCGCCACTCAGTCTTCTCAGACACAACCATCCTTGCCAGAGCCACCACCATCACCAGCCAGTCCCACAGCCCCACATCAAACCTGAGCACTGCGCTCACTACACAGCTGGGTGAGTGAGTGAGCGAGCAAATGAGCGAGCGAGCAAGCAAAAGAGAAAAATTGCATCAGAAATTTAGACATCAAATGTATTATTTACACAAAAATTGATAAGAGGAAGGAGAGAGAAAGGACAGAGAGGCAGAGTAGTTTGAAGCCTTGAGGACACTATTATTATGGACTCTAACATAAGTTACCCACATGACCAAAATCATATTCTGTGTTTTTAAGCTTACTTATTGGTGGATTCAGAACTCAGACTGTAGGCTAAAGAGCAATGAACAGCAAATAGGATTCTGAACAGGATTTAAAGTTAGTTAGGGTAGCAAAGAACTCCTGTGTTCGTTCTGATAGCCGTAGCCACACCTACAAGCTGCAATGCCAATAAACGACTTTCCCCACCCAGTTTACAAAATGACCTGGACTAAACCTTGACAAATAAAGCTCAAACAAATCTCAGACAGGGTGTGAAGGGAGTCAACCATGAGTAGTCTGTGAGGAATAAGATAAATGGATCTGTACCAATAACCTTTAATGAATGATGACAGCATCGAATGATGTGTTGCATTTTCATAATCATTAAATGGATTTTGTAGCATGGAAAAAATAGGAACAGCAGGTATGGTTGTGAAAAAAAAATATCCATGATTAGTTTTTTTCTGCTTTGTTACTTTGCAAAATGCACTTTATTGCCATGTTTTTTTTTTAATTATTTTTTAAATGTTTAAATGATGTGCCTTACAACTTCTTTTTTTATTGCAGAACATTACCTGAGTCTCCACCAGACTCGAGCTCAGAGCCCTACTCCCCCCAGCAAGTGAATGGTGAGTTCCAACAACTAAAAGGATTTCCTGTGGAGCACTAGAAGAGAGTTGAACATTTTAAGTAATCAGTGATGGGGCTAACTCTTTTATAGACAGTGACAATTGCTTTACAAGTGAATAATGATTCTGAAATAACAGTGACAACTGGAAATAAACAAGAAACATTATCTCATCGGGTGTCATAGCAATACACTACTCACTGCATAGCTGTGGTATAACGGAACTAAGAAAAGAAGTCAGACAAAGCCAAATGATCAAATCTTCTACTTAGTCATGAATGGGGGATCTGTGCATGCAGTTATACTCACAGAAAGAGCAGGTTGATAGTAATGATAATGTTTGCGGGGGATCCAGAGACCAAAAAGAGCTGTGAAAGAGATAAAAAATGGGAGAAGTCCCTGAGGGACAGCTGAGTATTTCTAAAACTATTAAAAATCATGAGCACAGACAGTTATTCAAGATAATAAATTAAGATAAGGTATTTTTAGAAATAGCAAATGTGGCTTATGTTTTACAATCCGCAAAAAAAAAATATATATATATATATATGTATGCATGTATGTTGTTTTATGCACACCTGTGTTGGTCTTTCTCACCTAGGAAAAAGGTGTGGAATATTTTAATCTCACTGGCAGAAATCCAGTTTTTACAATCTACTATTAGCCAAGTGGGATAAAATTGAGATAAGCTGATGTACAGTTACTTTTATTTCACTGCAGCATTGGAGGTTGAATTCTGACAGTAAATATTTTAATAATGTATTCAATGTTGAGTTTATATAATCACATAGTATCAGATAAAACAGGATCTTCATTTTTGTCATTCTTTTCACAGACTCTCACATGCTTCGGACCATGACGCCTGAGAATATGTGTCACATGACCACTCCGCCACCCCTGCCACCCCACAGCCACTATCCCAACATACATCGGGACATGTACCTGAAACCGGAGCCCATGATTTCACAGTACCCGATTGGTCCAGCCAGCAGTGGAGGCGGTGATCTGCAACAGGGTCAGATGCTCCATCAACTGCTACAGCATCCACAAGGACAAGAGTGAGACAGCTTGAAAGAGACAGAGCTATATTGGCATACAAAAAAAAAAAAGTTAAAGTTACAGCAAAGAACATAAAAATGGAATAAAATGGACTCTCTCTCTCTCTCTCTCTCTCTCTCTCTCTCTCTCTCTCTCTCGGTGTGTTAAAGTGGTTTACCTGTTCACCAAGCAAAGAAGAGAAAGCACTCAGATTCTCCTAACAGCACCCTCAATGCTCAGATACTGAGCGGCATTATCAAGCAGGAACCAGGTACACACATGCCTCCCATACAGTATGCCACACTTTCTGCTCACATTATTGAAGCCTTTAATCAAGTTGTTTTGATTGCTTTTGTGTCATCAAGGTTTAATGCAGGATGCTGAGAACTCGTATTTGGACCCAAACTACCAGTGCATAAAATGGCAGCCGCACCAGCAGAACAAATGGACTCCATTATATGATGCCAATGGAAAAGAACTGTGGGTGAAATTTCTGCTTTACAAAAAAAAACCATAACCTTCTACATGCTTTTAGAATTACATATGTTATTCTATGTTGAAATACAGAGCTGTCAGGAATGAAACAGGAATGGATGTATGTGCATAGTGGGTTTATATTAGATGGATGGATTTAATGGGGGTGAAAATGATACTAAAGGCAAGCAAGTGATTGAGACAGAGAGAGAAAGAGAGAGAGAGGATGGAGAGGACTGGGAATTCCATTGAGGTGAGCTGTGTGTAGGAGTAAGAGTAAAAGTAGTTTCGGCTGATTGGAGAAAGGCGGAGAAGGGCAGCAGACAGAAAAAAAAATGAAGTAAAAAAGAGAAGAGAACATAATGTAAATACAACATTGATAAAAGAGCATTTTTTAGAGTAACTGATTGTACATATCAGCATTCCACATAAACACAGTTGTATACCAGTACAGAGTGCGGGAAGAAAACAAGAAATGTAAAAAGAAATATTTAGTTAAGCTGGTGACAAAAACACTCCTCTTGCTATTTGTAGTGGAATTAATTTCTCTACACGTCTTCTGTCCCTCCAGGCCGATGCCCACATACAGAGTGGATGCTGACAAAGGGTTTAATTTTTCTTTGGCTGATGATGCATTCGTATGTCAGAAAAAGAACCACTTCCAGGTCACTGTGTACATTGGCATGTTGGGTGATCCAAAATATGTGAAGACCAGCGAGGGGCTGCAACCAATTGAATGCTTCTACCTAAAACTTAATGGAGTTAAGGTAAGGAGTGATGAAGAACTACTCTAAAAAGCCAGTGGGCCTGTTTGTTGCTTTGAGTACACTTAACCGTCATACTATATGTTTTCTGTAGTGATGTAAATGGTTGTAATCATTAACATATCACTAGTGGTGGGTAGAGTAAGCAAAAACTGTGCTTAGTAAAGGTATTGTTACTTAATAATAATAATAATAATAATAATAATAATAATAGTGGATCAAGTAGAAATAAAAATGCTCATCAAAATAATGACTTGAGTATGAGTAAAAAAGGATCTCATTGTCAAATGCGTGAGGGAGGCGGATGTAAGTGCAGAAGCGTTTATTTCAATAAAGTGCGATCTATACATAAAGTGCATGAAACACACACACAAAAGCACACAGTCCAAATCGGCAGACAAGATCATAAACGAGAATACAGGCAAAGGGTCGGTCGAGGCGCAAACAGGATGTCGGAGGCAAAACAAGAACAAGAGCTAGAATCAGGAACAGGAGTCGAGAAATCAGGAAAACCACAAACATGGGAAACAAGGTTCGGTAATGCGCATTGAACGTAGCATAATACTTCGCGTTGCATTACCATCAGTGCAGTCCTTAAATAGCCCAACACTTAGTTCACTAATAGAGAACAGGTGCGCCTTGTTCACGGTGAGCGTGGTGGAGCTCACGTGGTGTGCGCGCAGCCTGAGACGTGCCTTTTGGTGCACGTGCCACAGCATGCAGGACTGACAGAACCCCCTCCCAAAGAGCTCCCTCTGGGAGTGAAAATCCATCCTACTTTGCCCCGGTGGGGTTTTGGGCTCAGGCTCTGGACATGACTTGGGTTCTTGGCTAGGAGTAGGCCTGACCTCGGGGCTAGACGTGGACCCTGGACTGGGTTCATGCTCGGGACTAGATGTGGACTCTGGACTGGGTTCATGCTCTGACCATGATGTGGACTGTGGACTGGGCTCAAGCTCTGTAGATGACTCTGGACTGGGCTCAGGCTCTGTAGAGAGCTCTGGATTGGGCTCAGGCTCTGGAGATGACTTGGTCTCTGGACTGGACTTGGACTTGAGCTCTGTAGATGACTCTGTCTCTGGACTGGACTCGGACTCAAGCTCTGTAGATGACTCAGTCTTTGGACTGGACTCGGGCTCGAGCTCTGTAGATGATGAGGACTCTAGACTGGACTCGGACTCGAGCTCTGTAGATGACTCGGTCTCTGGACTGGACTTGGGCTAGAGCTCTGTAGATGATGAGGACTTTGGACTGGGCTCGGGCTCAAGCTCTGCAGATGACTTGGTCTCTGGACTGGACTTGGGCTTGAGCTCTGGAGATGGCTCCGGCACTGGCTCTGGAGTGGACTCTGACACTGGCTCAGGTGCTGGCTCTGGCACTGGCTCTGGAGTGGACTCTGACACTGGCTCAGGTGCTGGCTCTGGCACTGGCTCTGGAGTGGACTCTGACGTGGGCTCTGATGCTGGCTCCGGTGCTGGCTTCAGCATTGGCTCTGGAGTGGACTCTTACATGGACTTCGATGCTGGCTCTGGCACTGACTCTGGAGTAGACTCTGACACAAGCTCTGACGCTAGCTCCGACACTGGCTCTGGAGTAGACTCTGGAGTAGGAGCTGGCTCTGGAGCAGGCCCTGATGCTGGCTCTGTCACTGGCGTGGGCTCTGGAGTAGGCACCACCTCTGGCTCTGCCTCTGGCACAGGAGCAGACTCTGGTGCTGACTCTGGCTCTGCCTCTGGCATGGGAGCAGATGCTGGCATTGACTCTGGCTCCACCTCTGGCATGGGAACAGGCTCTGCCTCTGGCACAGGAACAGGCATGGATTTAGGTGCTGGTTCTGGCTGAGAAACCAGCTCAAAAGAGGCAGCCTCCTCTGCTGTCTCTATATCAGCTACTGGGGGGAGCTCTGGGGTGGTGGTCTCCTCAGCTGAGTTGGTCACTGGAGGGAGCTTGGGAGCAACGACCTCCTCAGCTGAGTCAGCCACTGGAGTGGCTGTCTTTAGGAGGCACTCTAGAGCAATGGCCTCCTCCGCTGCATCAACCACTGGCCTGATTGCCCCTCCCCCAAAAATTTCAAGGGGTTCCTCCTTTACTAAGGATTCATATATAAACTTGAGCATGGCAAAGAAAGTCTGAGAGTTACAAAGGCACAGGTGTTCCACCCTAATCAGATAGTCCACCCATCTGCGTGCTTGTCCAGCAGTGAACGTCAGGATGACGCTCACCCAGATGGGATCGGGTGGCTTGGGCTCTAGGAAGTCATCATAGAGTACCCCACACTGGATGCAGAATCCACATGGGTGATATTCTCCATCGTATGGCGTAGGAGGGTAAGCATCGGTATGTTGGTGGAAATGTAAGGCTAGCGGCAGGAACAAGGAAACCCAGAAGCGGCGTGGGATTGCAAATTGATACGCATCTGCTACATCCATTGTATGGCAAAGTATTCTGTCAAATGTGCGAGGGAAGCAGATGTGAATGCAGAAGTGTTTATTTGAATAAAGTGTGATCTATACATAAAGTGCATGAAACACACACAAAAGCAAACAGTCAAAATTGGAAGGCAAGGTCATAAATAAGAATACACGAAAAGGGTCAGTCAAGGCACAAACAGGATGTCAGAGGCAAAATGAGAACGAGAACTAGAATCAGGAACAGGAGTCGAGAAATCAGGAAAACCACAAACACGGGAAACAAGGCTCGGTTATACGCATTGAACGTGGCATAATACTTCACGTTGCATTATCATCAGCGCAATCCTTAAATAGCCCAACACTTAGTTCACTAAGAGAGAACGGGTGGGCCTTTTGGTGCACGCACCACAGTGCGCAGGACAGACATTCATAAAATGACTACTCAAGTAGTGAATAACTTCTTTTTGATGATTTATTACATCTATAATGTAGTACATTCAAATGTATCAGGATATCACTTATGCGCAAAATAAAAGTGCTTGGCAAATAAACACAACATAAAATCTGCTCATTCAACTACTACTACTACTACTACTACTACTACTAATAATAATAATAATAATAGTATGTCATGTCACAGCAAGAAGGTCCAGGTTTGAGCCCCGTGGCCAGCGAGAGCCTTTCTGTGCGGAGTTTGCATGTTCTCCCCGTGTCCGTGTGGGTTTCCTCCGGGTGCTCCGGTTTCCCCCACAGT
>JAPEIY010000012.1:28662350-28674869 GCA_026122135.1 Cathorops aguadulce | reverse complement strand
ATAATCACCACATCTCCACCCTATTCATAACAATTCCTGAGCATCCAATTAGTTTTTACATTGGAACAGATATAGTGTCAAGGTACATGCCCCACTTCAGAAATAACTTTTCTGTTCTGTCCTGCATCCTATATCACATCTTTTCATATGCAACTACTTTGCCTAATTCAGTCATCCAGTTCTGGAAAGAAGGTTCTCCATGTTTCTTCCAGTTCCTGAGAATAATCTGTCGTCCAATCATGATAGCAGTTTGTGTCCAGAATTTTAGCAGCTGAGGAAAAGCAGACAGCACTTTACAGTCTCCTAATATATATAGCTTGGGGCAAAGTACAAAATGTCTTTTTAGGACTCCGATAATGTGACCATAAATCTTCATCCAGTATTGATTAATCTTAGTACATGACCACAACACATGCATCATTGTACCTTCTTCCACACAACACTTCCAACAAGTATCTGAATCTTTTAAACCAAGTCTGAAGAGCCTACTTGGGGTCCAATAGAATTGGTGCAGAATCTTAAATTGAATAAGCCTAACCCTCAAGTCCCTTGACATTGTTCGAGAATTACCACAAACCATAGCCCATTCCTATTTATCACATGATACCCCCAAGTCTCTTTCCCAGGAAAGTCTCAGGACCGAGATCCCTATCTCCCCCTCACATTCCATCAGCATCCTATAATATTTAGCTGCTTCATGGCCTTTACCCAATACCTGGAGGATTTTGTCTAACTTATCTGCTAGTTTTGGGGGGTGTAAACTCGACCCATAAATCCCCTGTAGTGCATGGTGCAATTGAAGATATCTCCAGAACTGAGTTTTGGGTAGACTGTATTCTTGTTTAAGGTCATCAAATATTTAAAATATATTAGTATTGTATAAATTTTCTAATACAAATTTTCTAATACTCTTTCTACCCAGTCCTTCTAGAAAATTTTTTTTTTAATTAATATTTAACTTAGGATTTCGCTAAATACTAGCAACTTTGTTTAAATGAGGGTTGAAATCTATCAGCCCTGAGATCCTTCTCCATACACCTTGAAGGTGAGATATGATTGGATGAGCCCTTTTATGTTTAGATAATTTAGTGGACAGACAGTGAAGGAGAGGGAGGGGGGCTGACATAGACTGCTCTATACTGTACCATGGGGGGCTCTCTCTGGAGGTAAAGCCCAATGTGCCAAGTGCCTGGGAGTCCTAATCCACCACTGTTGACTGGCTTTTGTAGTTTTGTCATATTCATACGTGCTCATTTCCCATTCCACAGAAATTCTTTAAATATATCATTGAGTCGTTTGAAGTAACTGTCTGGGATATTTAATGGCAGAGAGTGAAGCAGATAGTTAATCCTGGGGACGCAGTTCATTTTGCTGACATTAACTTTTCCCCATAAAGACAGATACAATGACGACCAACGTTTTGCATCAATGTCCAGTCCCTGTATCAAGGGGTCAAAGTTCACCTTAATAATATCCTCTAATTTAGGGGGAAAAAGGATACCAAGATATTTTAGCCCCTGCTTAGGCCATCTAAATCTTCCAGCTTGAAAGAGTGTGGATGGACAATACTTTGTTAAAGGGAGAGCCTCAGATTTATCCCAGTTGACTTTATATCCTGAGATTTTTGAAAAGGTGTTAATTGTGTTCAACAATGAGGATATTGATACCACAGGGTCTGATACCAGTAGCAGAATATTGTCTGCGAACATCATTAATTTGTAGGCAGAGCTGTTATACATCACCCCCGGAAAATTATCACCACCCCTAACTGCAGCCGTCAGAGGCTCCATCACCAAACAAAATAATAGAGGGCTAAGGGGTGAACCCTGCCGTGTACCCCTCCCCAACTCAAAATATGAAGAGATGTATCCATTAGTTTGCGCTGCTGCTTCTGGCCCATTATACAACAGGCGTATCCACTTTATAAAAATTTCTCCAAAACCAAAAATTTCTAAAGTCCTAAACAGAAATCCCCATTCTACCCTATCAAACGCCTTTTCAGCATCAAGCGATACAGCAGCAATTGGCAAATTAGAATCTGAGACTCCCCACATAATATTAATAAAGCGTCTAGTGTTGTCTGCAGAGCTACATCCCCGAATGAACCCCACCTGACCTTCGTGCACTACAGAGGTCATTACCTTCTCCAGTCTATTTGCAAGCACTTTGGACAAAATTTTGGCACCTAATGGAATAAGGGAAATCGGACGATAGCTCTTACAGTAACAAAGATCCTTCTCCTTTTTAAGAACCAGTGTTATCAAAGCTTTTGATAGAGTAGCTGGTAACTCCCCCTTTACAAATGCTTCATTATACATACTGAGTAATAGAGGTGTCAGTTCAGTGGCATAACATTTAAAAAATTCAGCTGTAAAGCCATCTGGTCCCGGGGCCTTTCCAGTTGGTAGTCCTTTAATTACCCTGATAATTTCTTCACTGGTTATTGGCCGATCAAGGTCTGTCTTTTGTGATTTGTATAGTCTGGGTACATGCAATCCTTGAAAAAACATTTACATATCCTCTTCATTGCAATGAGTGTCTGCTGTATATAAATTCACAAAGAAGTCTGTAAACATATTGTTAGTATCTACTATTTTAGCTTCTAATTCACTTTCTTCTGTTCTAACTGTCAAAATAATAGATGACAGTTCTTTCTGTTTTAGTTTGCCAATAATTTGCCTGCTTTGTCACCTGATTCGTAACATGTTTGCCTCATTCTGAAGAGCGAGAATTCCACTTTCTGTGACAATATGCAATTATAATCATATTTGAGTTGTGTAAGAGCTCTTAAATCTTCAAAATTAAAATTACTTTTTAAATTGTCCTCACGTTTCTTGATCTTGTCTTCAATCTCAACGTGTTTTGCAATACTCTTCTTTTTTTTTTTTATAAGAGGCATGTTGGATAATATAGCCTCTCAATACAGCATTTAGTGCCTCCCAGGCAATCCCTGCAGAGGGTGCTGTAGGTGCATTTAACTGAATATATATATTTTAATTAGATTTCTTAATGCCTCTTTAAATTCAGATTGTAGTAAGAGGGATGACTTACTCGATATTCGAATCCTGTCACTAAAAGGTAGCACCTCCAAGCTAACTGACGCATGGTCAGAAACTAAAATACTTCCAATAGAACAGAAAATCACTGACTGTAGGAGGTTTTTGGAGATGAGAAAAAAGTCTATTCGGGAGAATGTTGAATGTGTGGCAGAGAAAAAGGTGTAATCTCTTCCTTTTGGATTCAACATTCTCCTCACATCGATATACCCCAAAGACTCAACCATACTTCTCACTGCTAATAATGCTTTAGGCAACTCTGTTGGAACAGTACTACTACGATCGAGAATGGGATCCATTACCAAATTTAAATCTCCCCCGATAATAGCATTATAATCTCCTGCCTATAGCATTTTAGCCTCCAGGTCAGCAAAAAACTGTGGTTCATCTCCATTTGGAGCATAAACATTTGCCAAAATAATCATCTCATCTCACTGTCTTTAACCACTTTATCCTGTTCTACAGGGTTGCAGCCAAGCTGGAGCCTATCCCAGCTGACTATGGGTGAAAGGCAAGGTACACCCTGGACAAGTTGCCAGGTCATCACAGGGCTGACACACAGACACAGACAACCATTCACATTCACACCTACGGTCAATTTAGAGTCACCAGTTAACCTAAGCTGCTTGTCTTTGGACTGTGGGGGAAACTGGAGCACCTGGAGGAAACCCACGCGGACAAAATGCAAACTCCGCACAGAAAGGCCCTTGCTGGGCACGGGGCTCGAACCCAGACTTTCTCGCTATGAGGCGACAGCTCTAACCACTACACCACCGTGCCGCCCATGCTGGTAAATCTGTTCCATATTAATCATTATTAATACACTTGTTGAATCAAGTGCTCTAGATAAATGTGCTTTTAAGTCTGAAAGTGCAAAAGACAGTCTGGCAGTGTCTTACCATTGTGCCAAGTACAAATATAGACACCAAACTGTCACAGGCCTTAAAACCTGAGATGTAGTGAGCTGGACCCAAAACCAAACACGGGAGGTAGGAGTATAATTAAAGTACTTATATTGTTGCAGGTGGTCTTGAGGCAGAAATGAAAGCACAAAAAGGAAAATAGTCCAGACAATTGTAAAAACAGAGGGGCAAGGAAAAAGACAGAAATCCACAAGACAGGCAATAGACAAAAAGCCAGAAACAAAGTACAAAAAGTATTACAAAAGAAACAAGATAATCTGGCAGGAACTGAGGGAGCTCATATGATTTTTAAGCAGTCTATAATGAGGTGATCAGTAACAGGTGAGTGAAGAGACTGCTGGGCGGTAGGTGAAACAAACAATGTCAATCTTGCAGTTTAGGAGGCACAGAAAAAACCTGCAGTGGAGGACAGAGGAGCCAGGCATGCATACACATGGTTAGGAAATAGAGGAGCTGGGCCAGATAGTGAAAGTACCCCTCCCCTATGGATGCCACCATGCATCCTAAATAGAGCCTCAATATGGAACTCCATGATGAGGGTTTGGTCAAGGATGAACCTGGCAGATGTCCAACATCTCTCCTCAGGACCATATCCCTCCCAGTCAGCCAGGTATTGCAGACCTCTGCTACAGCAGCGGACCTTTAGTAGACATCTGACTGTATACATTTCACCACCAACAATGATCCTAGGGGTAGGAGCAGGTGTAGTAGGATGGGAGAGAGGACTATAGACTAAAGGTTTGATCTGGGAAAAATTGAAGGTTGGGTGAATGCAGCGCATGGTGAGTGGTAATAATAGGTTGACAGTGACTGGGGTTGTAATCTTGGAAATGGTGAAAGATCCAGCAAACCTAGGTGCCAACATACATGACATGACTTTGAGAGGTAGGTTAGCAATTGACAGCATAACCTTCTGGGCAACCTGGTAGGTAGGAGCAGTGGACCGATGATCCACTTGTCTCTTATAGTGGTGGTAGGTACACTGAAGACATGAACGGGCTTGGGCCCAGACTCTGCATCATCAATAAATGAAGGGTTGGGCAGAAGGAACTGCTGATTTCTCCTCCTGGTTGGGAAAAAGGGGAGGCTGATAGCCAAGACTGGATTGAAATGGGAAGAGACCTGTGGATGAAGAAGGTTGAGAGTTTTGGGCATATTCAACCCAGGTTAGAGTCTTGCTCCAGGAAGCAGGGTCTTGATGTTGTCTTGAGATATCAAGTAGGTCATCTCCATCACCTCTGGGAAGTGCTGGTTGAACTCCAAAAGGCTGGGCTGATGGTGAACCTCTGTAAGTGCCACTTGGGGTTAACAGAGGCACAGTACCTGGGCTACTGCATCGGTCAGGGACTGCTGAAGCCACAGGAGAAGGTGGAGGCAGTTAAATGCTATCCCAAGCCCCACCACCAAAAAGCAAGTGTGTGTGTCTTTTTGGAGCTGGCAGGGTACTATCGCCATTTTGTGCCAAACTTCTTTGTAGCTTCCCCGTCTCATATTTGACCAGAAAGGATGAATCCAACACTGTTTACTGGACTCCAGAGGCAGACCAAGCCTTTCAGGCCATGAAGATGGCACTTACTAGCTCCCCCATTCTAAGGAACCCCGACTTTCAGCAGCCCTTTCTGGTTTACACAGACATCAGAAACTGGCCTAGGAGTGGTACTGTCACAGGAGTTTGATGGAGAGGAGTATCCCATCATCTACATTAACAGTAAGTTTTCCCCTGCCAAGAGGTGCTACACTGCCATGAAACAGGAAGGAATGCTGATGGCTCTCTTGACAGTATGCACTCTGTGCCCAGGCACCACCAGCAGCTGATTTGGAGTTGGGGGGTGGGAGTATGGTGGTGATGGATCTGCAGCCCTTACCATGCTGCCATGGAGGTGCTGAGCAAACAGCTCTCCATCATCGCTAGAGCATGGAGAAAACTGTGCCACTTCAGCACCACTACCCTCCAAGAGGTGATGGGAGAGTATAAAGAGGTGCTGCAGGCACCACACAGGGAGCATGATGTTCTCCAATGCTGAGACTGACTTACACTGATCCTGTGCCAGCAGACTCCAGTGAAGACGAGCTACTCCTCACTCCTGCATGATGCAGTGCCAGCTCTCGATGCCTTGTGGAACTCCAGGCACCAAGACCTCACCTCCCTCTCTCCTGGTACTACCACCTGACTCTCACCACTGAAGACTAGCATTTATTTCCTCTGCAATTCCCCTCGAAGGCACTTGACCTCACCTTTATTATTAAAAAAATCACTTTCACCCTAATGCTGCCTCAATATTTATCATAAATATTACCATATATCAGTTGTAATTATGTTCTACGCAGAAAACTGCAACTCTGACAATATCATTTTCAATAACGAATAAAATGGTTTTGAAAGTTCCTACTTTTAAAACATTTTCGATATAATTCTCTTTAAGATAATTTACAACATGCTCTGACAGCTCAAAATGCATCTCTGGGCATTTAAAAACTGCAGAGCTTCTGGGGACCTCTGCCGCCTTACTGGGTTGACCCTCTCCCCTTCCTATTTTCCTGGATCCGCCCCTGTTTCGGAACTGCATCGAATTTTGTACACCCCAACGAAAAAGAGGGTTCATCTCTTATTCGTGCACTCTAGTGGCATCTGGTGGTCAAAACTATGAAGTGCATCACTTTCCCAATTCAGTCACATGGTTGTGGTCACGTGTTCATAACAGATCGAATATAGTGACGACGTCATTTTGTAGTGCTGTCCGGAACCTTAGTGAGGATTATTTACACCCTATATAGTGCACTCAAAGTATCCCACAATGCATCATGAAAAGTAGGATTTTTTTTAAAACTTTATTAAAGCAACATAGTGCAATACAAAACAATACACCAACAAAACGCCGTCAGGGGTTTCAATAATACAGAGGCAAGCTTTTATACAAAAATATTGTAAAGTGCACATAAATTCAAAGTTTTTACAGCTTTCATGTTGAGATATCAGGGATGCAGTAAAGCAGCAGTCATCCATAATTGTTGTTGTTGCTACGACGTTCGCGCCAAGGTTTATGCAAACGCAGCGACGTAACTGACGTATACAGCGACGTAATGACGTAGCTCCCCTCAGTAGACCTGAACATTCACTTAGAAATTAAAAAGAAACCAAAAGAGATGACAATAGAAACCATAGTGCAGAATTATTTAGAGTTACATTTTTCATGCCATATATTCATATTCACAGATGGATCTAAAGATCCAGAAAGAGGGTGTGCTGGTTCAGCAGGACATTCCAGCACATGATGTGAGCATTTTGAAAAGAACAGATGGCAACTTATCTGTTTACACTGCAGAGTTAGTAGTGATCTGGTTGGCCCGGGAATGAATGAAAGAAAACAATTCACAATACTGTCATCATCTCAGATTCAGCTCTACAAAGCATACAGTCAGGTAGATCATCAGGGGCCTCATCAATGAAGTATACAGTACATTATTCCATCTAGAAGCAGTAGGAATAGGAACTCATTTTCTTTGGGCACCGGCACATGCTGGTGTTGAGGGTCATGAGCAGGTGGACAAGTTAGCCAAATAAACACTCAAACATAAAGGGGTAGATTTACTAATCCCTGTGAGTAAGGCGGAGGCGAAGGTCCTTATAAAGAATCATATCAAATCAATCTGGCAGGAATACTGGGATGGCAATGAAAAGGGCAGACATCTGTACAACATCCAAAAGCAGGTGGACAAAGGAAGGTAGAAGTAGGAAAGATGAGAGCATGATAACCCGTCTAAGACTTGGTCACACAGGACTTAACGGTACACTAAAAATAACAGGAAACTGTGATCACTGTCGCCAGCTGGAAACAGTAGAGCATGTTTTATTTCACTGCAGACAGTATGAGGAAGAAACCTTTGTCAGTCATGAAGTACAGTGAAACACAGCAGTTTTAATTTACCTGGCATCTTGGGTAAGGCATCTAGCCATATATATAATTTTGTTCTCAGATTTCTCAAAGAAACTGGGCTAGCCCAGAGAATATAAGGTTGTTTTTTTTCCTTTTAATTTGTATCTACCTGTTCCACACTCCAGCCCACTTGGTGGCGGTAATGCTCCTTTAAGTTGGTTGCCAACTGCCATAAACCCCAAAAGAAGATGAAGAAGAAAAAAGCAAACTGGTTCTCAGCTGGCTCGCAAGTTGAACGAGTTGTGAACCAGCCCTGGAACTGATTTGGTGGAAAAGGGGTAGCTGCTTGTGCATAGGGCCCAGAAATTGGTGCTCCGCCCCTGGCCACACCCACTACTAGCACTGCTGACACGCGGCACCGCGGTAGATTACAGACAGAAAACACTACCTCATGGAGCCTTTGAGAAAGTCGACCTGAGGTAGTGTTTGAGGTCAGCCAATCAGAGCATGTGCCATAAATAACTCTGCGTACTACGTCACACCGCGGGAAAACTGAACTGAGAACATCTCAGATTTGAATTTGAACAAATAGTTCATCAGTTTGAGACTGGACTACTGTAATGCCCTTTATGTTGGCCTCAGCCAGTCTTCAATTTTACGTCTTCAACTTGTCATCCTCGTTAGTATGGTGGACAGTATCTCCGCCTGTCACGCGGAAGACCAGGGTTTGATTCCCTGACGGGGAGGCTTTAAAAAAATTTGTGGGTGGCACGGTGGTGTAGTGGTCACCTCACAGCAAGAAAGTTGAACCCAGTGGCCGGCTCCACTGTGTGGAGTTTGCATGTTCTCCCTGTTTTTTTTGCATGGGTTTCCCCCACAATCCAAAGACATGCAGTTAGGTTGATATGGGGCAGCCTTGGGCTGAGGTGCCCTTGAGCAAGGTACCGAACCCGTGACTGCTCCCTGGGCGCTTTGGTGTGGCTGCCCACTGCTCTGTGTTGATTGCTTCAGATGGGTTAAATGCAGAGGATGTGCTTGAAGTGTGCATGTGATGAATAATAAAGGTTTCTTCTTCTTTTCTTGTACAGAACGCTGCGGCCCGATTTTTCACAAGCACATCCAGACATGAACACATTACTCCTGTGCTGTCGTCACTTCACTGGCTTCCAGTCCATTTTAGAATTGATTTTAAACTTCTGTTGTTTGTTTTTAATGCATGTTCTCCCTGTGTCTGCGTGGGTTTCCTTCGGATGCCTGGCCTGGCCTGGCTCCCTCGTACTTGTCTGAGATTTTAACTATCCGTGATCATGGTAGGGCCCTGCGTTCTTCGGGTCAGCTTCTGTTAGAAGTCCCAAGGTCGAGATATAAACAGTGGGGTGATCGTTCTTTTGCTGTCACTGCTCTCAGACTGTGGAACAATCTGCCCCCCGACATTCGCACCACTATTGATCTTGGCCTTTTTAAATTGAAATTGAAGACCCACTTTTTTAGATCGGCATTCAGTCCTGACTAGGAGAGTCTTGTTTTTGAGGGGTACTTTGTTTCATCTGTTCTATTTCATATACTTCTGAAAGCCTTTTAATAACCTGCAGCACTGTGGCATCTTCCACAGTCAAAACCTGTGTTTTTATGTATTGTTTTATACAAAGCATTGTGTTTTAGTGTTTTATGGCTTTGATGTAAAGCACTTTGGGTACCTTTCGGTTATTGTAAAGGGCTATCTAAAATTAGATTTTTAACTGGAATTAGAAAAAGGGACCATTTTTGCTTCTTTACCATATCCCCCAATCCACTGCACGGTTGGTAACTACCGGTGACCAGCCCCAGGCTGCTAATAATGGTACAAAAAACAATATTAGGCTATATAATCACTTTCAATGTTCAAATATTAATATGTTCCAGTATTGCTAAGAAGCCTTTGTCACATGTACACTCAAGCACAGACTGAAGCACATAGTGAAATTTAAAGCATGTGCGCAGAGCTATGGCCTCTTTCATTTATAAATGCCTTGAGACCTCAAGAATGGCATAGAAACAGTTTTTAGCATTAACAATAAATCTAATGTAGTAATTTTTACGATTAAAGTGATTCCTATAGGTAGCGGTCTGAGTGAATGACCTCGACATCACAGCAGGAAATCTATTGGTCTCATCACCATTTCCGCTATACTAAAACACAGAGCTGTCTGCAACTCCGATCCTCCATTTTGAGCTAATTTATCCCCGTGCCATGTAGATGTGTTGCTGGTGGGTGCAATAGCATGACAGAAGGTGGATTTATGTTGCATTCATGGCCCAAGAATGTTCAAACTGCAAAGATTTGGACTCATTTTGCGAGAAGTTAAATGGGCATATTGGGCGTCTACAAAGTGGTCTCTCCTCTGCACATTTTACTGAGGACTCATACGAAACCTCTGATCTGTTGAGGAGCATTGGCTATAAGCCCGTACTGAAAGAGGGTGCAGTACAAACAATTAAAGGAAAAGAAAGCTACAAGAATAGGAAAGTAAATTCAGTTGGACCAGTTCTCCCAGAGCGTGAGCCAAGGGTTGTTGCTAAAACCCAGGACGGGACAGGACAGGACATGACATATCGCTCAGCCAGTGACCTTCTCGAAGCAATTGCTAAAACCGGTGACGTCCCGTCCTGGGTTTTAGTAATTGCCCGACCCGAGCAGTAATGGCGGAGTACTCAGTATGGAGTAAATGGAGAATGAGTGGACCAGGTGTCTGATTTCTCCACTGGATATGCTTGCCTCAGCAGCAATATCTCACCCTTACGTGGAAGAAGCGAATGAACAGAGAACTGAACGAGCAACTGAAAGTCAGATTGTTTCAAAACAATTGGCCACAAGATTGGCCTTCAAGAAGCAAGAACACAGACAGGTAAGCTCCGACTCTCATTTGGATATAAAACAACAAAAACATGTTGTTTACCTGCATTTAAATTAATACATGTAATTTGTATTGTGCATTTAAGTTACCGGTATAAGATTATTTAATTTGCTTCAGAATGTCATTGTTTCAGTTCATCCAATTATTTAATTAGCCTTACGTTTTATCAGTGAAAATGCATGCATGTACATGTATATTACATAAGTTATAACACCTTTCCTATTTTAATGAGAGTCAACCCACCATCAGTGAAGTCAAATCAGTCTTAGTTGAGCAAGTCAGTAACGGTATTTCTTACTTTCACCATAATTTTTTTTATATGACTTTGGTCTATAGCTGTCAAAAGCCTCGGCCTTAAAAACTATGACGTCACGTGCTCAGGGCTGGCTGGCTCAGCAGGGCAGCTCAAATGCCAACTTTGCGGTCAATTTTAACTCTCAAAAATTTATATTTTTAATTCCCATTTATGCAGCATACAAGAGTCAAGGATGGAGATACTATACACTCCGAAATTTATTTAAAAATAAAGGTTCTGCGTATCTTCTCGTTAAGAGGTCCTGAAGTCAACCTACAGCTCATATGCCCCATTGCCCCCTCCTGTTGCAGATATGTGTAGGATCTTATATTTACAATACTTGATATGCTTGGGCTGAAAGGACATGTCTAAATATTTTTCTAGCTGATTTTATGTCAGCAGCTTTCTTAACATTTTTTTTCTCCACATTCTGCCAGGGATGAAAAGACTCTTTGAATTTCTCTTGGTTGGTCCTGGAGCAGGCTTCTTCATGGAGCATGGAATGTATCTGTGGGTAGCAATATTTCCAGTCCTGATTAACCGTTTGGGGGACAAGCACTGAGGATTTCAAGGCAGTTTAACACAACAGTTTTTGTATGCTAAGCATAATTAATTAAAGGCTCTATCTATTTTCTTTCAAAGCACATTTGTCTGGAGTTTTGTCATGTGATCCTTTAAAAAAAATTTTTCTTGAAAAATTATATGTCGTTTATACCAGGCCTTTCATCTCGCAACTGGTCAGTATGGTTATTTACAAGCCATGGCCACACATATAGCAAGAGAAGCAGTTTTATGCAACTCCTCAGTACTGAATCATCACATCTAGTGATCTGGGAAGGCTGTAACTGTCTTAAACACACATCTAGATTAATTTTATTAGTTCAAGGATTCGGACTATGTTTAATTTCTGTTGCTAGGCACATCTCAAATACCGAAGTACTGATTTATCCCCACAACATGAGAAAATGTCTATTAAAGGCACACATGCTATAAAGAATGACAGTCATCGAGAGATTCTTTATGACTGTGCAAAATGCAGAATCCAGGCAGATGGGATGCATTTCTTTCAGTTTCCTCCATGGACAGCCAAGCCTCTGGGGAGGCACAGTGCAGAAGCAATGGGATGTTATTCCTCAGGTTTCAAACTGAATCTGGTGTAACTTAGAGGAGATGACACAGAGAGAGCTATTGGTAGTCAGGCTGGAGAAACACTGGCAACCACAGGGATGGTCCTTTTGCACCACTTTTTCATACATTTCCATATTTTTGCTGATACAGAATGGCCATGGTCTAAGGCCCCGTCCATACGAGTACGATTTTGCTGGTTCCGCATAAATACTTTAGCGTTTCGGCCTCGCGTCCAGACGAGTCCGTTTTTCTTGAGGTGTGAAAATGATATTTTTTTGAAAACGCATCCCAGAGTGGATAAATCCGAAAACGCCGGATAGCCCGGCGCCGTGTGGACGGAGAAGCGGA
>JAPEIY010000012.1:26254533-26264579 GCA_026122135.1 Cathorops aguadulce | reverse complement strand
AAGCAAAATGAAGTGATTTTATATACAATGATTCCTATATACATATATTGCACCTGAGTTAAGGATACATGGTAAGACAGTGTACCACAGTTATACAGTGGCATTGTACAACTTGACAGCAACAAGTAGGAATGATTTCCTGTGTCTCTCAGTTGCGCAGTGTGGAAGAATCAGCAATGTACTCGCAATGATTCTTGGCAGAGTCTCACCCCAATTTCTGTTCTGTAGTGATACTGCGCCATTCTCATTGTATCGTTGTTTATCTGGTTTTAACCTTAGTCTGTCTCACTTAGTGTTTGACTGTTTGCCTCCTTCTGGTTTGTGTTGCTTTTAATAAAACCCAAATTTGTACCTGCACCAATACATACGTCTGAGTGTTTATAGTAGGAACCTGGCACATACTTTTCAGTTTCAGCAAACGCTGCACATACTCTTTCCTTGCCAGATGTCATTTTCCACACTGAAATAAAATTCTATCTCTTGCATGTTTCTGTTATAACCATTGGTTTTGGAGGCAATTATTTTCTTATATAATTTAAGTTTATACGTTTTTAAAAACAGATTTCAATTTTGCTTTGAGGGTTGGTAAATAATGCTTGCTGAATACTCATTAAGCCTGGTGGAGACAAAAAAATAAGACAACAATACAGTAAGACTACAAAATAGTTAATACATCTGACAATAAAATAATGACTCACAGCACATAATCTTCCCTGAGGCTGTAAACCTACGCTTCTCTGACTTTTTGTAACTTATGTTACAGAAAAATAGTTCTTTGTGCTCTTTCTAGCTTGTAGAAGAGTTAGTGTGGAGCAGAGAAATCAAAATGAATAGCAAATGTTAACTGCTATCAGGCATTTCTTTTATTGTCGTGACTGCAATTCTAATGCATAATACAACCGGCAATGTTACACAGCAGATTTTACTTCCTTGAATTCATACTGAATGTGCATAATGATTAATCAGCATAATGGTTAATAAATATTATTAAAAAAGTATTGTTTAAGGCATTGCGGGTGTATTTAGCAGATATGTTAAATAAAAATAAACCATGTGGAATGCAAACATTCTCCTGAATTAAACTTTGATTGAATGAAACCTTCAGGCTATAAGGTACATGTCAGAAAACAGTCTTGTTTTCTCATGCATTTTTGACTGAACACTTGTAATGACAAACTTGTGTTACTCATTTTTATCAGTAAGGGAGGAAGGGTGTTAAGGCAGCCCATTTAAGGCCAGGGGTGTGTGCTCATTTAGGAGGCAGCCATTCAAGGAAGTAAGGACTATTTAAGGGTCTCAGTCTGCTGAGACCCATATTTTGATTTCCAGCCTGTAAAGAGTCCCCCTGCATTCTCTCTTTTTTTTTTTAATTAGATATTTGTTAATGTTATAATTAAAACTATATCCTTTGCCATGTGTTCATTAGTTGTTTCATTATATACAGTAATTGTCATTTTTTTTATTTTGTAAAGCCCTTTGAACTGATATTTGAATGAAAGTTGCTACTGTAGATCAATAAGTCTTAATAATAAAATTACAAAAACAAACCATTTTGACAAATGTGCAGACCCTCATGGATTTATCTTTTAAATAATTATACACTAAATGGCCAAATGTTTCTGAACACCTGACTGTCACACCCATATGTGGACCTTCTTCAAACTGTTGCAACAAAGTTCAGAACACACAATTGTACAGAATGTCTTTGTAGCCTTCCAATTTCCCTTCACTGGAACTAAGAGGCCCAAACCTGTTCCAGCATAGCAATGCCTTTGTGCACAAATCTGCTCCACGAAGACAAGATTTTCAAGTTTGGTGTGGAAGAACTTGAGTGTCCTGCACAGAGTCCTGACAGAACCCTACTGAACATCTTTGGGATCAACTGAAACACCAACTGCACCCTCGACCTCATAACCTGACATCAGTGCCTGATTTCACTAATGCTCATGAGGCTGAATGATCACAAATCCCCACAGCCACACTCCAAAAAAAGTGGAAAGCCTTCCCAGAAGAGTGGAGCTTATTATAGCAGTAAATGTGGACTAAATCTGGAGTGAGATGTTCAATAAGCACATATGCGCGTGATGGTCAGGTGTCCACAAGCTTTTGGCTATATAGTGTACCTCTGCTAAATCAGTGATCACTCACTGCACCAACATAATGAATGGTTTTATATTTCAGTGTGTTTTAACAGGGGTTCATGCTTACCCCTGGGGGTCTTTGTCATCTCTCAGTCTCCACTGCCTACATTAATTGGCTTCTCATTCCTATTTCTTTTTTTGGGACAAACTGTTGTGAATAAATAAAACTCAAACTTGGTTTATGCCTGCAGCCATGGTGCATAGAAGCCATTCATCATTTATTCTCAGCAGGCATAGCCACACTGTAGCAGACATTACCACACACATCACACAGATTATATGTGGCTAATGAGCCAAATGAATAGTACAAAACATTATGTTTTTTTTTTAATTTATCTGGTCAGATGGTGTCTCTATTTATCTCCCAATATGTTACTGAGCTGATAATTAACTAATTATTAAGTCATTAAGGGATGAAAGGATTTAAAATGACATTTGTGAGCTGCAACATCTCTTAAAGGTGTAGTGTAAAGGTATACTACAAGTAAGAATGCTTTCACAAACTCACTACAGAGGAATTAAGGTTTTTCATAAAATCTCAGAGAAGTTTCATTACAGAATATATCAAAATTTCTGAGATGAACTGTAATATTTTGAGATCAGTTGTGGCACTGTGGTGCCATTGATAGTGGTCCTAGATGCAAAGAGATCCATTTTTAGTGATCTATCCCCTAATACACTATTCAGGGAATTGGCTACCAGAAATACAAATCTGACACTTCAGCAGATGTCATCTGTCATCCAGAGAGAGAGATGGATGGCAAAGACAAATGTCATGACAAAGTGCTGTGCTCCCATAAATTAATTTGAGAACACCACTCTTCATTTAAATGAGATTTGTGCTCTGTCTAATATAAGTCCCAATAACCTCCCCCATTTTAGCCCTATTATCTTCTCAGACAATGCATGGGTGCCTGGCTTGCCATTTACCCCTTTTCTCTACCTCTAGCAACTTATTGATCTCAGCTGGAATTCATTAACCATGCACAGAGTCCATCTACGTCTCCTGATTAAGAATAAGGGGTGATAGTTGGGAATTCTGGGACTGCCACAAGGCACTGAGACAAGTGAGAACACCTGAGGGTGACTGCGATGATTCAGACCTGTGACCATGTCTGTCTGCTTCAGATGGACCTACTAATATTTTACTCAGAGCTTGCTCTACCTAATAAGTGAATAAGCAGCTTCTTAGGGCCCTGCTAACATCAGAACATCAGGCCATAATCAAATGTTGGTCTATGTTCAGAATATCTCTTCTTGCACAATGATGATGCCGTGATATGATTCTCTATGACTGATCAGTCATCCGCAGTATTTTCACATCACCTTTTGATATCGCCTCAGCATGCTTGGAACTTCAATGGAGGTGATAGCAAAAAATCACTGGGTACCAGTTACCATCCACAACTTTGGCCCAGTGGAAAACCAAAAAAGACAAAGAGAGTGGAGTTGAACTGGCACCAGGGGGTGGCACGGTGGTATAGTGGTTAGCACTGTCGCCTCACAGCAAGAAGGTCCTGGGTTCAAGCCAATGGGGGCCTTTCTGTGTGAAGTTTGCATGTTCTCCCTGTGTCTGCATGGGTTTCATCTGGGTGCTCCAGTTTCCTCCACAGTGCAAAGACATGCAGGTTAGGCTAATTGGTGGCTCTAAATTGACCGTAGGTGTGAATGTGAGAGTGAATGGTTGTGTGTCTCTATTTGTCAGCCCTGTGATGACCTGGCGACTTATCCAGGGTGTACCCTGCCTCTCATCCATTGTCAGCTGGGATAGACTCCAGCTTGCCTGTGACCCTGCACAGGATAAGTGGTTATGGATAATGGATGGATGAACTGGCACCATGCAGTAGAAAAGGGCCATATGTCAATAGTCCAAAAGAAAGAAAAATAGAAGCAGGCTTGCAGGCTAGTATAATTTCAACATTTAGACACTTAATAAAGCATTGATTCTGATTAGTCACTTTTGCCAACTTTTGCTGTAATGTTTGAATGCTGCAGTAATTGTTAAAATCAATCTCTTTGTAGGGTAGTATTTAAAGTGTTTGTTGCAAGTGTATAGGAAAGTGGTATAGCTGATAAAACTGCTGATGATTTAAGTAGCTAATAGATTTTGTATTACATTAGAAAAAATGAGGAAGAAAAAGATTTTCCTGGCTGTTGTTTCTTGTTGCAGGATATACCATCTATTATCCATAACTGCTTATCCTATGCAGGGTCATGGGCAAGCTGGAGCCTATCCCAGCTGACTATGGGCAAGAGGCCAGGTACACCCTGGACAAGTCGCCAGATCATCACAGGGCTGACACATAGAGACAAACAACCATTCACACCTATGGTCAATTTAGAGCCACCAATTAACCTAACCTGCAAGTCTTTGGAATGTGGGGGAAAACAGAGCAGCCAGAGGAAACCCACACAGAAAGGCCCCTGTCAGCCACTGGGCTCGAACCCAGAACCTTCTTGCTGTGAGGTGACAGTGCTAACCACTACACCACTGTGCTGCCCAAGGTACACTTACATTTATTTTTCAAATCTGTTTTCTATAATTTGTGGTTTTAATTCAGCATTATTGTCTAATAATAATAATATCCACCCATCCATTATCTGTAGCTGCTTTTCCTGTTCTACACAGTTGCAGGCAAGCTGGAGCCTATCCCAGCTGTCTATGGGTGAAAGGCAGGATACACCCTGGACAAGTCGCCAGGTTATTGCAGGGCTGACACAAAGACAAACAACCATTCACACATACAATCAATTTAGAGCCACCAATTAGCCTAACCTGCATGTCTTTGGACTGTAGGGGAAACGAGAGCACCCAGAGGAAACCCATGCAGACACAGGGAGAACATGCAAACTCCACACAGAAAGACCCTCACCGGCTGCTGTGTTCGAACCCAGAACCTTCTTACTGTGATGCAACAGTGCTAACCACTACACCACCATGCCACCATAATAATAATAATAATAATGTCAGTAATGCGATAGAGCGTGCCACTTCAAGTCAGACTACAAACATGGTTGATCTGAACTACAACACCCAAGAACCACAGCACCCTCTATTGCCTGTCTATTAATTACCCCTGTGCCTCATTTCCTGGTTAATCAGCCCATGCTATATAAATACCTCTCCCACAGTATCGTTCAGTGTCTTGCCTGTCATACCAAGCCTTGTTATTCTGCCTGCCTTATCATGTTCTTGACACTCATTATTATCTCATTCACATTACTCTTTAGTCTAGCCCTTTTTACTGTGTCTGCCAATCGATTGACCCCTGCATGTCCCTCGACTTCGATTTCGTCTAGAGTTTTGGATTTGTTTGCCAGTCTGCGTTCCCCACTCTCCTCTCCACATATATCCCTAAGTGCCTGCTTCCTGACAGGATACTTGGCTGCATATAGATGCAGCAGAGGAGGCATGGCAGACTGCTTTGATCACTCAAGGGCACCTCTTAGGAGAACATCAACAAATGCTCGCTTTCTGCTTCAGTGCTCCATATACTTCTCCTAGCTCCCACACATCTCAGATGAATGCAAAATCACCGGATTTCTTTTGCTTTTAACAGGCAAAGTGCTATAATGAGACAGCACAGTGTGGAGAGCAGAGGTGAACACACCACCTCCTAGGACAACTTTCTGGAGTTATTCAAGCATGTGTTTGATGACAAACAAGAGGGAATTGAAGTCGGCAAGAGCCTACTCACCATCACCCAAGGTTCAAATTGAGTTGCCGATTTTGCCCTAGATTTCCCAGCAATTGGAATGAGCCAGCATTAAAGCTGGCATTTCACCAAAGACTTCACCCCTCAGTATTGAGTGAACTAACATGCCACAATGAACATCTCACTCTGGACACTCTCATTGGTCTCTCCATTTGGCTAGACAATCTGCTATCCAGTCACCCATCCCTTCAGGAGGAAGCCAAGCCTGCCATGACCCCTGATTCTCCCTCTCCCATGGAAGTTTCTTATGCTCACCTGAAACACTCCAAACAAGATTGGAGAAAGAAGGAGGGCTAGTGCTTCTATTGTGGGAGCTCCAGTCACCCTATCATCCAGTGTCCAGTCTGCCCACCATGCGCCCACTCCGAGGAGACCAAGGCTGATTCAGTGAGCCCTGTGAAATCACTAAGAGCTCGATCTTTCAATCTTCCAGTATTAATGAAACTGTCGTCCTTTACCCACATGCTATCTGTGTTTATTGACTCAGGAGCAGTGGGAAACTTCATGACCAGCTCAGTAATCCAGAGGTTCAATTTGCCTCCAAACTTGCTGCAGACCCTGCTCAGCATTGGGTCCATTGATCATTGATTGGGTCCATTGATGATTGATTGGGTCAGCATTGGGTCCATAGGGGAGGGCCTCATCACCTCCCGGACTGCTCCTGTGCATATTCAGATGGGAGCTCTTCACTCTGAACAAATCTCACTCCTTGTCACAGCTATCAAGCATCATGACATCATCTTGGATTATCTGTGGCTACAGCTTCATGACCCACTCATTTCCTGGCAGAACAAAGAGATTCTCCAGTGGTCCCTGACATGTTTCCAGAACTGTCTCCGATGCCCTCAGTTAAAATTTTCCTCCACCTCTGTAGAGAGTCCTCACCCTGAGTTCCTGGAAGGGATCCCCATGTGCTACCTGGACCTAGGGTAGGTCTTCAGCAAGGTTAAAGCATGTGGCCTACCCCCACATTGTCCATACAATTGTGCCATTGACCTCCTGCCTTGTACTTCTCCCCCACATAGCTGCATTTGCCCTCTGTCCCAGAATGAACAAGCTGCTATGGAAGAGTACACACAAGAGGCCCTCATGCAGGGGTACATATGCCCATCCACTTCACCAGCATCAGCGAGATTCTTTTACTGTATGTGGAGAAAAGAGAGGGGGTGAATTTTGTCCGTGTATAGACTTTTGAGGACTCAATCAGATATCAGTGAAATACCCGTATCCACTTCCACTTGTGCCTTCTGCACTGGAACAGCTCTGCAGTGCCACAATCTTCTCCAAGCTTGACCTACATAGTGCCTACAACCTGGTTCACATCTGTGAGGGCGATGAGTGGAAGATTGCCTTCAGTACCAGTGCTGGCCATTTTGAGTACTGGGTCATGCCTTATGGCCTCTCTTCGGCAGCAAATGTGTTCCAGTGCCTCATTAATGATGTGCTGCGAGACATGTTGGGAGGCATGTCATAGTTTACATCAGTGACACGCTGATCTACTCCCCTGATGAAGAGAGTCATTGTAATCATGTTCGATCGATAATCAAGCACCTGTCAAAGAACCATCTCTATGCCAAGGCTGAGAAGTGTGAATTTCACATGCGTAAGATCTCCTTCCTGGGATACATGATCAGTGCTGAGGGGGTCAGCATGGACCCCTCCAAGGTAACTGCAGTCACATCCTGGTCCATACCCACCTCAGTGAAGGCACTTCAATGTTTCCTAGTCTTTGCAAACTTTTATCATCTTTTCATTAGAGGGTTCAGCACCCTCGCAGTGCCTCTGACCTCCTTCCTGAAGAAGGGACCCAAATGCCTCCACTGGAACCCCACAGCTGAAGAGGCCTTTGACAAGCTCAAAATGGCTTTCACCACAGCCCCTATCCTTTAGCATCCGGACCCGACCTGACCTTTCATGGTCGAAGTGGGCACCTCCAAGATTGGTGTAGGAGGGGTTCTCCCAGTGCTTTGGTGAAAAGCCCAAGCTCCACCCAATAGCATTCTTCTCCAAAAAGCTCACTCCAGCAGAGAGACACTATGACTTCAGGAACTGAGAGCTACTGGGCATCAAGCTCACCTTAGAGGAATGGAGGCACTGGTTGGAGGGGGCCACACACCCCTTTGTCAATTTCACTGATCATAAAAACCTTGAGCATCTCAAGAAGGCAAAGAGACTGAACCCACACCAAGCCCAATGGGCACTTTTCTTCACCCATTTCAACTTCATGATGTCCTATTGTCCTGGCACTAAAAACACCAAGGCTGTTGTCCTGTCATGCATCTTCTGTCCATCTCTTCATGACCAGGAACCTCATCCCATCCTGACACCTGAATGCTTTGTCCAGCTGATCACTTGGGACCTCAACATGGAGATAAAGGACTCACAACCACATAATCCTCCAGTCAACTGCCCACTGGGCTGCCTGTATGTCCCTAATAATCTCAGGAGCAGACTCATAATATGGGCACACACTTCTCCTGCCACTGGTCATCCCAGCAGCCATCACACCTGCCAACTGCTGTGAAACAAGCACTAGTGGGAGAACATGCTGCCTGAGATAATTCTTTTTCATCTCTTCATGCACTGAGTGCACTCAAGCCAAGGTCCCTCGAATTCCTCCACCTGGCAAACTATGCCCTCTTCCTGTGCCTCAGAGACCATAGTCCCATCTGGCAATTGACTTTATCACTGATCTGCTGCCATCCCAAGGCAACTTCACAGTTTTAGTCATCATTGACTGCTTTTCCAAGGCGCTGAGACTTATCCTGTTATTTGGCCTACCCACAGCATTTCAGACCACCAAATTATTGTTCCAGCATGCATTCCAATACTTTAGCATCTCAGAAGACATAGTGACCGTGGCCCTCCATTCATTTCTCATCTGTGGGTCAGCTTCATGGATCGGCTAGGGGTCTCAGTGAGCCTCACTTTGGGATATCCCCAGTCAAATGGCCAGATAGAGAGAGCCAGCCAAGAAATACAATGTTTCCTCAGGATCTTCTGCATGCAAAACCAAGGGGACTGGGCCAGATTCATCCCATGGGCTGAATACACACAACACTCCCTCAAGCAATCAGCCACACAACTTACATCCATCCAGTGTATGCTTGGCTACCAACCTCCTGTGTTTCCTTGGGCCAACTTTCCAGCACAGGTACAGGCCATGGAAGAGTAGTTCACCCATAGCCAGTTGATTTGGGAGGAAGCTCACCAACGCATCACGCCAAGTACAAGGACTACACTGATAAGCACCAGAGCAACAACCCTGAGTGTTCTCCTGGAGATCAAGTATGAGTGTCCACCAAGGACTTTAGGGAACCCAACACATGCTGAAAATTACAGGCACGCTACATTGGACCAGACAAGGTGCTCCCCCGCATCAACAAGGTTTCCTATAGGCTTGAGCTCCCACCTCACAGTCATCAGTCACGACCTTCCATCTCTCCTGCCTCAAGCCCTCCATCCAGGATCCCTTGTCTGAGAACATGCCCACCTCTGATCACCTGTCTCATGCCCCAGAAGGAGAATCCATCAACCAGCTAAATTAGATCTGGTAATCTCTAGATGTAGAAGAGGTCAGCTAAAGTACCTGGTAGATTGGGAGGGCTATGGACCAGAGGAACAAAGCTGGGTGGGAGCTAAGGACATCCTAGACCAGTGCCCAAAATAGTGAGAAATATGAGGTTGTCCAATGGACATCCTCATGACCATTTTAGGCTGTCCACCAAAATGTTTGGTTGTCCAAAAATATTGATGTCAATATTTGTCATTTAATATTTTTTATATATGATTTCTGTTTCAGGGAGGTACATTATAAGTAATATAAGGCAAGTCATAATCACTGAAATCACTGAAAATTCAAGTGAATCAAACCCAAGTAGACAATTCACAGCCCAAGCCCCCCAAGACAGTGTCAAGTTTGACTGAGTGACTGTGAAGAATAAGTTGAAAAATACAAGTCTTGGAACCCAGAACCCTGAATTTGCCAACTGAAGACCGATTGGATAGTGAAAATGGCTCTTTTCAGAGCCATATACTGAACATATTACAAAAAGAGTTGCTTGACATCCCAATATATTTTTATTTTGAAAAAAGATCTCATCAATAAGATAAAAATAATTAAAGTTTATCAGTGACTAGTAACATCAACATTACAAACTTTAATAAATCTTATCATCAATGACTAGTA
>JAPEIY010000012.1:25994830-26006464 GCA_026122135.1 Cathorops aguadulce | reverse complement strand
AACTTAAATACACTACTTTCTGCAGTAGTTTCACTTTGCAAAGATTTTCAGCTGAGAGCGAACAAGGCGATTTTCACTAGTTTAGCTGGCCAGGCACAAACTATGGAGTGAAACCTTTGTTCTAAAGGGACAAAAGCGCGCGTGGTGGTTCTTGGAAGAGAACCGTCTTCTTGATCCTGCTTCTCGCGAAGGTGGATCCGAAAGAGACAGTTCTCCAGGTGTGCTTGGGTTTTGATAGGTAACAGTTTCTTCTTCTCTAGACAGAAACTGTCTTAGAGGCACAGCGCCCTCTGGGGGAGGGAGAGTAGGCTTGAAATGAGCCTCTGATCATTCTTGACGTCATCAGTTGCGTCACGGGTTGTGGCTTGCTGGTATCACCTACAATGCTGTCCCTTCTATTTACTGAGGGAATTCACATCAATCATAATCTCAACTGTATACATACCTTCTGATGCTAACACTGCAGCTACATTAGGCTATCTGTTAGATGCGATTAACAAACAACAGAATGCACATCCAAATGGAGTGTTTGTAAAGGCAGGTGATTTTAACCATGCAAACCTCAAGACTGTCCTCCCAAAATTCCATCAGCATATCCAGTGCCCCACAAGAGGAAAACACACTCGAGACCATGTTTATAGCAACATTAAGCATGGGTTTAAGGCATCTCCTCTTCCACATCTGGGCCAGTCTGACCATATATCTCCCTGCTCCTAACTCTGGCACATCAACCCATTATCAACACAGTTAAACCAACAACTAAAATTATACAAGTGTGGCCGAGTGGAGCTTCTGAGCAGCTTCAGGACTGCTTCAGTCACACTGACTGGATCATATTTGAGGATGAGGACATTAACACCTACACTTCCATTGTCTTCTTTTACATAAAAAGCTGCATGGATACTGTGACTACCACAAAAGAAATCCGTGTCTTCCCCAATGACAAGCCATGGATCACAAAAATGTCCAACTGCTGCTAAAGGCCCACAACAGGTCTTTCAAGGCCAGGGACACACAGCAGTACAGTGTTGCTAGGTCAGAACTGAGAAGAGGTATCAGAGATGCCAAAGCAGCCGACAGGAGGATGATTGAGGGCTACTATGATAACTCAGACCCCCGTCAGGAATCACATCACAACTCAAAACAACAACACCAACATGACCACCAGTAGCAGTAGTGCCTCACTGGCAGAGCAACTCAGCCACTTCTTTGGTTGTCATGAGAGGGACAGCACAAGGACCATCACAACCACTGCTCCAGCCATAGACACAAGCTACCTCATCATACAGTCTGAAGGTGTCACATGCACACAATGCAACATAAATATATGGAAAGCAGCTGGCCAAGATTGTGTCCCAGAATGGGTCCTCACAGACTGTACTATGGAATTAACTGAGGTATTTACAAATTTCCCTATCACAGTGCAATGTCCCCACCCGTCTGAAGACATCCACCACAGTGCCAGTTCCCAAGCAGTCCATAATAACCTGCCTCAGTGACAACTGGCCAGTAGCTCTGACGCCTATACTCATGAAGTGTATGGAGAGACTGGTACTCAAATATCAAGAATGCTCTCCCACCTACTCTGGACCCTCATCAATTTGCATACAGAACCAACAGATCAATGGATAATGCCATCTCCATTGCCCTCCACACTGTACTGCACCATCTGGAAAAGAAGGAACATATGCATGATTGTTTTTTTGTGGATTACAGCTCTCCATTTAATACAATCATCCCCAACAGACTGTTCCTCAGTCTGACCTAGGCCTTCATCACAATATCTGCCTGTGGATAGTGGACTTTTTAACTGGCCACAATCAGTCAGGATGGGCTCTCACTGCTCCTCCACTCTCTCACTCAGCACAGGAGCCCCACAGAGCTGGGTTTTGAGCCCTTTCTTGTACTCTCTGTACACACATGACTGCATACCATCACACAGCACAAACACCATCTTAAAGTTTGCAGATGACACAACAGTGGTGGGACTGATCACTGGAGGAGATGAGTCTGCCTACAGAGAGTAGGTTCAGAGGCTGACAGACTGGTGTGCTAACAACTTGGCTCTGAATACCAAAAAGACCAAGGAGCTGATAGCTGATTTCAGTAGACATCAGGATGTTCATCTGCCACTGAACATAAATGGAGAAGAGGTGGAGAGAGTCTCTAGTTTCAGGTTCCTGGGTTCACACATATCAAAAGACCTGATGTGGACATGCAGCACAAACTGTCTCATTAAAAAAATAGACTATATTTCCTGAGAACTCTCAGGAAAATCAACCTGTCCCAACAGCTGCTGATGTCCTTCTATCGCTGTACCACTGAGAGTGTCCTCACAAACGGCATCTTGATAAGGTATGGTAACAGCTCTGCAACAGATACAAAGGCATTGCAAAGAGTCATAAAGACTGCAGAAAACGTCAATAAGCAGCTGCCTGCTCATGAGGACATATACTGTATATAGTGGTGCTTGAAAGTTTGTGAACCCTTTAGAATTTTCTATATTTCTGCATAAATATGACCTACAACATTATCAGATTTTCACACAGGTCCTAAAAGTACATAAAGAGAACCCAGTTAAACAAATGAGACAAAAACTATTATACTTTGTCATTTATTTATTGAGGAAAATGATCCAATATTACATATCTGTACATGTCCCACTGCCTGCAGAGAACACACTGCATCCTAAAGGACTCATCCCACCCTGCCCATCAGCTGTTCGAATGTCTGCCCTCAGGCAAGCGTTACAGAAAAACCAAAGCATGCACCAGAATATTAAGAAACAGCTTCTATGTCAAATCTATCACCACATTGAACTCTGCTCTGAAGACACACACACACACACACCACAATCAATAATGTCAATCTACCCACATCTTTTGCAATATTTATTCTTATGGTTATTTATCTATTATCAAGTGCATTATCCTCTATTGTGCAATATCTATTGCCACAATACCTATTACCAGTGAAATATCTATTACCAAGTGTTCAGTGTATGTTATGTGAATGTCTGTAGATTGCATATCTTTCTTGTTTGTAAATTTTGTCCATATCTTGTAAATTTGTAAACCCTTATATCCGTATCTTCCTGTTTGTAAATCTTGTACCTTTTATGTAAATCTCTTTTATGTATGTATATACTGAGGACCGTTTCATAAGGTGAAATTGAACTGAATTTCATTGTGTATATTACACAATGACAATAAAGCAATCTTGAATCTTGAAATGAAGTAGAGCAAGCATGTAGCCTACTGCATAGTGTTGAGAATGCATGTAAAAAAGTTGGTTTAAAGCTGAATGTGAGCAAAACAAAAGCTATGTTTTTCAATGTAGATGTTGAACCCCTCCACACTCATGATGGTGAAGAAATCAGACAAGCATTAACCGAGTCTGATGACTAAGATTTTAAATATCTTGGAAATTGGTGTGACAAAGAAAAAGGAATTTTCTATGAGAAAAGCACTAGCTTGGAAATATTTTCACAAAATAAAGAACGTGTGGAAGAGCAACCTTTCGAACTCAGTCAAGCTACATCTATTCCATGCTACAACAGAAACCATCCTACTCTATGGTTGTGCCACCTGGTTACTAACACAACAAGGAAAATCACTTGATGGCACATATATAAGCATGCAAAGAATGGTGTACAACATCAACTGGACAGACAAAGTTCATAACACAATACTTTATGGCAGCTTGAGCAAAATTTCAGAAGTTATCAGGGAACAGTGTCTAAAATTTGCTGTTCATACATTCTAGGACACATCATCTCCTCCACATCTCACAGTTACCTGGCTCCCAACCCATGGTTACGCTGAGAGAGGATGACCACCATCAACTTCTGGAGATACTCTTCTCCATGACACTAACATCAACAACATCAGTGAATTAGAAGTCTGCATGAAAGATAGAGTGGTTTGGCATTGATTGTCTCACTGTAAAAACAAATGACACTGACCGTAAAAAAAGAAAAAAGTTATGTCTAAGTACGTACAGTATCAGTCATATTGGAAGGGGCTACATTCAGAGGTCTTCCCCTCTCTCTGTTTGGCATGTCACTACAGTGATGTGGCCACTCTGACTTCCATCAGCATTTCTCAGAAAGAATTACAGTAGTGGTTTCCTATTGCCTTCTATGGGATTATAATATAAGTTTTCTCATCTCAACCATTCATACACAGTTAACCTAAATGCATGCCTTTGAATGGTGGGGGGAACCAGAGCACCTGGAAAAAAAAAAAACCCACCAGGCACAGGGAGAACATGCAAACTCCACAGAGAAAGGCCCCCATTGGCTGTGAGGTTTGATCCCAGAATCTTCTTTCAGTGAGGTGACAGTGCTAACCACTGTACCACCATGCCACCTGGTGTGGCTCTAGCCTAATCAAAACATTTATGATGTGTATATTGCAGATGAAGAGTCAAAAAATGTTCATTCAGGTTCTGGAAACTGCAAGTAAAGCAGTGCCGTGTAAGCTAAATGTACCTTTGGACAGATGTAAACATAAATCACAATAGCACAAGTCCTCCTCAATTCCCTCAGTTGGTAGAGTGTTATGCTGTTGCCAAAACATAGAATAAGGAGAAAGTGCTGTCATGGAGTCCACACCAGTCACTGAGATCCTCCAGACTCTCGTCAGCAACCACCAAGCTCAAAATCAAGCCCTTGTGATGCTTTGAGTAGAGCAGGAGCAGTGCTTCTGGGCTCTTCTCCAGGCCCAGGCAGAGGACTGGCAGGTGATGCAGAGCCTAGTCCAGCTAGCAGGTACCCCAGCAGCCACTCCTGCAGATGCTACAGCCCAGCCACCCATTTAGCTGCTCAAGATGGGGCCACAGGATGAGCCAGAGGCTTTTGTGGAGCTATTTGAGCATATCATCAAAGCATGCTTGTGGTCAACCTTTTACTACTCCTTTTACTAGGTGGTCCACCTTTTACTACTCCTGTTGGGGATGCCCAGCTGGCAGCTTAACAGCTCCCAGCTGCCAACCTGCTGGAGTATCCAGATCTTAAGTGAGATATTCTCCAGTGGGTTGGCTGCACCCCAGAACAACATCATCAACACTTCTGTGTGCTGGCATACAATGAGATTGACTGCCTGTTCAGCTTTGTCAAACAGCTCAGAGACACCTGCTGACAGTGGCTACCGACTGGGGAGCGTGACACCAAGGACATCATTGACTGAGTGAGTGGTAATAGAGCAGTTTGTCATTCAACTACTGAGAAGAATATCAGCCTAGGTTCAGTGCCACTGAGTAGCGATCCAGCTGGCGGAAGACCATTTGGCAGCATTTCCCAGAGCAGGCCCTCCTGCCTTTTCTCTGTCTCTCTCTATCTTCCTGCCACTCCCTTTCTCCTGCACCTCAGAAGTGAGGGTCAAGTCCACCGAAACTCACTCCCAATGCAGCCACCAACTCTCCCTCTCTACAGGGAGAACCATCCATGTTCACCAAGACCAGGTAGGTCCACAGGTGTGGCAAGAGAGTCAGGAATTTCCTGGATCAGTGTCCAATAAAAGGTAGACTGCTTTTCAGATATTTCAAATGTAAGTCATAAAAATAATTTTCCCTGACATCCAATTATTTTTGTGTAGTGGACCAAAAGCTACCGAGTTCAAATCACAGACTTCCAATTTTATTGTTTTTTTTAATAGAACAATTAATGAATTTAGGGCCACATTGCCCTAAATTCTCCACTATATTTTCTTGCTTCAACATGACCCAATTCAAGATACTATGTCATGCATCATGTGGTGGGCTTTCCCCATTCACACAAGGTATTGTGGGATGCAAATTTGAAACAGGAGAGGAAAATGGAGGATGCGAGTGTGTGAATGAAACATGGAAGACTGACTACAGTAATGGAAAGAGAGAAGAAAAGACATGTTGTAAAAGAAAGGAAATGCCGGATGAAACTAATAAATATCGGGAGTCAGCAAGCACCTTGGTGTGATCAGCTGTTTGTTTAGTGACAAGATGATGTAATTGTCAGTGCATGGTCAAGGTAAACCTGTGTATGCACACATGGACTTCCTCTGTCTGCTTGACTGCACGAAGCAGGTGATTTCATGCACATTATTTGCTAGGGAACCCCCTCAAATTAAATAACTTCCCAGCCACAGAATGGCATGATATTTTGAGAGATATTATAGAACATATCACTATGACCAAATTTCAGTGAGAACTAAATTTCACCAATTTTATGAAATCAAAAGGCCATCTCTCTTTAAGGAGGTGAGGATCCTGATCCGCATTTCTGATGCGCTTTGGGCTTCCCCCGATTGAGCAGAAGTGTACCAAGTGGCAGAGTATTCAAGGGGGTACACATCAGGCCTTGGTAGACTTGAGCTAGAATCAAACCGCAGTTCATCAAAGCCTGATTCAATGCAGGGCACTGAGAAATGTGCACTGGGTGAAGGTGAAGTGTGTACATGGAGATGTTCACAAGTATCTGCTGGTGCCCATTCACTATCCAATTCACAGGTGAAAAGCATACTGTGGAGGTGGCAATTAGTCCTCATCTCACCCATCCACTAATCATTTGGATAAATTGGGTGGGGTTTAAAAAGTTAACAAAGCACTTATTTGTGGATGAGTCCTGCTGTAGTAAGACTCAGGGGCATTCCAGTGCAGTGTTATTTGGGGAGGTAGTCCCAGGGCCATCTGCATCAGTTCTGCATCAGAGGGACATAGAGGGTGGGGAGGGCTTTGTCCCTGCATTCTCCACCAGGATTTCCCTTCAGAATGTCATGAGCTGAAACTCTCAGGCACACTTTTGACTAAGTGAGAGTACTCAATGGTTAAGTCAAGTCAGTTTATTTGTATAGCACTTTTAACAATAGACATTATCACAAAGCAGCTTTATGGAAAAATAAAGACTTAAAACATATGAACTAATTTTACCCTTAATAAATTATCATTGAACAGCAAGCCTGATGTGATGGTGGCAAGGAAAAACTCCCTCAGACAATGTGAGGAATAAACCTTGAGAGGAACCAGACTCAAAAGGGAACCCATTCTCATGTGGGTGATAATAATGTGATTATAAATTACTTGCTTCTATAACTGCTTCCTACAGAGTCACAAAATATAATTGTGTAGTCAGGAAATTCATGATAGTTTTAGCATGAAGTCTATTTTGTTGAAGTTATCAACTGTTCATTGATGGAGACTTGAGAGTAACACTGTTCATGACAACTGTAATCCTAAAATTATAATGTCAGTTGAAGTCCTAAACCATCATAGCAAAACAGTAAGTATCCAGAGCCATCTTCTAAGTATATCTTTTGACTGTCCATATGAGGTCATCATCCACAGGAGGAATGTGATGAGACTCCTGCCAGAAGTAGGGCATCAGGATGGATCAGGCAGGTCCAAAGAGCTAGCAGAGGCCAGCAACACTGGTGACTCAGGATTGACATGTGACTTCACAGCAAGAGACAGACAGAGGGAGAGACAGAAAAAGAGAGACAGAGAGGGTCATGGGGAGAGAGAGAGAGCGAGAGAGAGAGCGAGAAACACAGGTTGTTAGGTATGCCCGTTGTCACCTAATGATTAAGAACAGTATACATTGTGTACTGAGACTCCAGCAAGACTAACCATGACACACTAACTAAAAGGGAAAGCCAGAAGGTAATATAGACATGAGAGAGTCCTGAGACATAAAGCAGCCAGCCACTCCACCATCAACAAACCTAAATGAACGCATCAGAGTGGGGGGGTGACAGCATCCATATACAGTGCCCTCCACAATTATTGGCACCCTTCGTTAAGATATGTTCTTAGGCTTTGTGGCAGTAGGGGGATGGTTGAGCGTCGGTCTGTGAATGGAGGGCAGAGTCAGGGAAGGTAAGAGGCAGAATCACTGCACCTGATGGGAATTAATGTGTTTGTGTCTTCCCCAGTGACCACGCCCTATAAGAGGAGGGGGAGAGCAGAGGAAGAGAGCTCTCTCCCCAACCAGAACACATGTGCGTGTGTATGCGCATGCGTGTGTGTGATTGGGAGAGTGTCCTGGATGTCAAAAGCTGTAAAGTTTAAATAAAGGAGTTTAAGAGAACTCAGTTCTGGCCTGCCGTGCTTCTGTGCTCTACCCACCACAAAGTCTTCTTACAGTGGTGCCGAAACCTAGGATGGAGCGCAGAGGAGAACAGCCCCATGGAGTCCTCCCCTTCAAGGACCTGATCCATGCCCTCGCCATGGCCCAACAGAGTCAGCACCAGGCACTGGTCACCCGGAAGGAGTAGGAGCAAAGGTTCAAGGCCCTGGTGCTGGCATAGCAGGAAGATTACCAGGCGTTCTGGCACCTACTCGCGTTGACGGGGCCCACCACCTCCACCGCCGCGGACCCTCCCCACCTCACTCTAATGAAGATAGGCCTGCACGATGACCCCGAGGCCTTCCTTGCTCTCTTTGAGCAGGCAGCAGAGGCGTGGGGCTGGACGGTGCAGCAGTGCATGCCTCCTCCCCCTGCTAATGGGTGAGGCACAGCTGGCCATGCTACAGCTCCCCGCTGACAGCCAGCTGGTATACGGTGACCTCCACAGGGCCGTCCTCCAGCGTGTGGGGCACACCCCGGAGCAACAACGGCAACTCTTCCGTGCTCTGTGCCTGGAGGAGGTTGGCCGGCCATTCACGTTTGGCCAGCAACTCCGGGACGCCTGCCAGCGGTGGCTGAGGGCCAACAACCACGATGCCGAGGGAATCGTCAATCTGGTGGCACTGGAACAATTCATCACCTGACTTCCCGAAGGAACAGCAGAGTGGGTCCAATGCCATCACCCGGCGTCACTGGATCAGGCCATCGAGCTGGAGGAGGACAATTTGACAATTTGGTGGCTGTTCCGATGGCAGGACAGCATGTCTCCTCTTCTCCATTCTCCTCTCTCTGTCTCTCTCTCTCCCCCTCCCCTTCTGTTCCTCATCCTCACCCTATCCCCCCCCCCACGGATGGAGGTGGGCGCGGTGGTCCAGATCCCCAACATGCCAGGGACCACCCTCAATCGGGCTGGAGCATATCACATACCGGTGAGTATCCAAGGATATACGTATCAGGCTTTGGTGGACTCTGGCTGTAATCGGACCTCAATCCACCAAAGCCTGGTGCAAGCAAGGCATTGGGAAGAGAACAGTTGGTGAAGGTATTGTGTGTGCATAGGGATGTTCACAACTACCCTTTAGTGTCAGTCCACATTCTATTTCGAGGGGAGAAATTTAGAGTACAGGCGGCGGTTAATCCTTGCCTTACCCACTCGATGATTTTGGGGACTGATTGGCTGGGATTTTGGAAATTAATGACTCATTTAGTGAAGAGTGGGGCCTGCCATAGTTCAGCAGGGGGAGTTCCCGGTGTGGCATTGGTGGGAGCAGCTGTCACAGAGCCATCTACGACATCACCGCGTCAGAGTGAGGAGCAGCAGGCTCCTCCTCCCTCTTTCAGGGAATCCCTCACAGATTTCCCATGAGAGCAGTCGCGAGATGAGACTCTGCAGCATGCATTTGACCAAGTGAGAGTAACCGATGGTCAAACGCTCCACCCAAACGCCACCCCGTTCTTCCCCTATTTTTCCGTTATTAAAGACAGGTTATACCAAGTGACGCAGGACACTCAGACTAAGGAGCCGATAACACAGCTTTTGATCCCCAAGAACCGCTGGGAATTTGTATTCCAGGCAGCTCACTTTATTCCCATGGCTGGACAATTGGGCAGGAAAAGACACTAGCCCGAATAATGGCCCAGTTCTATTGGCCAAGGATTCGCAGCGATGTCTGTAGGTGGTGTACGGAGTGCCACAAATGGCAGTTAGTAAATCCAGTGGCCATTCCAAAGTGCCTTTGTGCCCTCTGCCATTAATCAAGACCCCGTTCAAAAGAATTGGGATGGATCTCGTCAGGCCATTAGCATGGTCAACTCGAGGATATCACTTTATTTTAGTTGTAGTGGACTATGCAACACGATATCCGGAAGCAGTGCCTCTTCACAATATCTCAGTATGCAGTATTGCAGAAGCACTCTTCCGCATCATCTCCTAAGTTGGAATCCCCAAAGAGATTCTGACTGATCAAGGCACTACGTTTATGTCACGCACACTGAGCAAACTGTATGGGTTATTGGGAATTAAGCCTATCCGCACCAATGTTTATCACCCACAAATGGATGGCTTAGTCGAACGGTTTAATCGCACCCTCAAAAACTTAATTAAGAAATTTGTAAGTGAGGATGCATGCAACTGGGATAAATGGCTCGAGCCCCTGTTATTCGCAGTGCAAGATGACCCACAAGCCTCCACGGGGTCCTCCCTGTTCTAATTATTATATGGGCATAAGCTGCGTGGCATTCTAGATGTACTGCAGCAAAATTGGGAGGAGGGACCTTTAACAAGCAAAAATTAAATTCAATATGTTATCGACCTGCATGCAAAACTCCACACACTCACACACCTAACCCAGGAGAATTTGCAGCAGGCCCAAGAATGGCAAATCCACCTGTACGACAAGGGAACACACCTTAGGGAGTTCACACCAGGAGATAAAGTGCTCGGGCTGTTGCCCACGTCAAGCTCCAAATTAATCACCAAGTGGCAAGGACCCTTTGAGGTCACACGGCGAGTCGGGGACATCGACTATGAGGTGAGGCAAACAGACAGGGGTGGGGCAATACAGATTTACCACTTAAATCTGCTAAAGCTTTGGAACGAGGAGGTCCCCGTGGCATTGGTGTCATTGGTTCCAGAGAAGGCGGAGCTAGGGCCAGAGGTTCAAAAGGGAACATTGACATCGCATACCACTCTGGTCCCCTGTGGAGACCACCTCTCTCCCACCCAAATCACGGAGGTTGCCCAGTTGCAGACAGAATTTTCGGACGTGTTCTCACCCCTGCCCGGCCGCACACGCCTCATAGAACACCACATTGAAATGCCCCCAGGGGTGGTAGTGCACAGCCGCACTTATAGGCTGCCTGAATGCAAGAAAAAGGTGGTTTGGGAAGAACTTGAGGCCATGCTCAAAATGGGCATCATTGAGGAGTCCCATAGTGACTGGAGCAGCCCGGTGGTCTTGGTTCCCAAGACTGATGGGTCGGTCCATTTCTGTGTGGACTATAGAAAAGTCAATGTGGTGTCTAAATTTGATGCGTACCCAATGCCTCATATAGACGAGTTGCTCGATCGACTAGGCACGGCTCGTTTTTATTTGACACTGGATTTGACAAAGGAATATTGGCAGGTCCCCTTGACTCCACTATCCCAAGAAAAAAATGGCCTTTTCCACACCGTTTGGCTTACACCAGTTCATCACATTTCCTTTTGGGCTGTTTTGGGTGCCCACTACGTTCCAGTGACTTATGGATAGGGTCCTCCACCCCCACGCCACCTACGCGGCCACATACTTAGACAACATAATCATCTATAGTAATGACTGGCTGCGGCACCTTGAACAACTAAGGGCTGTCCTTAGGTCGCTGAGGTGAGCGGATCTCACAGCCAACCTGAAGAAGTGTGCGATTAGGCAGGTGGAAATATGGTATCTGGGCTTCCACTTGGGCAATGGGCAGGTGCGTCCCCAAATCAATAAGACAGCAGCGATTGCGGCCTGCCCAAGGCCCAAGACCAAAAAGGGGGTGAGACAGTTCCT
>JAPEIY010000012.1:23831403-23849091 GCA_026122135.1 Cathorops aguadulce | reverse complement strand
AATATAAGTGGAGAAGTGGCACAAATGTTCGCAAAGCACTGTCCTGACCCACAGCTCTCTTCCATTTTTAAATGCAAACCTGTCAGTGAGTGGACCTCTAAGGACATTCAACTCAGGATAGATGAGTATCAAAGAGAGGCAAATGTGTCCGCCATGTCTTACAATGTCCCTCAGTTGAAGACTTACCCGACTGCTGTACTTGATAATGAATCTTACACTTCTCCACTCTCTGTTTTTGATGAGACAGTCCCCCAGTTGTTCTGCCCACCATGTCCCCATGCCACTCCCGAGCCATGTGCAGGTTTCAATTGTGTCCAACAGCATGTCCAGCGCCCACAGCGTAACTCACCACCACAGAATTTGCAGCAGACTGACAGCAATGTCCTTGGCCAAATGATGAGCATGCTTGAGAGAGTCCTGGCCAGAGTGGAGACACACAGCAATGAGCGTAGTCAGCGGCGCTCCAGCCACTTCAGCTCTCCACCATGTAAGGTTTGTGGGGCCCCCGATCATTCCACCCTGTCTCACTGCAGATCTGATCGTCTCTGTTTCAACTGTCTAGCCCCTGGTCACTCAAAGCAGCGCTGCCCCAACAAGGCTCCTCCCCACCTCAGCCCAGCCCCGGGAAACTAGCTGACCTGTATTCAGAGGGGGGCAGTACAGGTCAAAACAAAACCTCCCACCCACTTGACATTCATTTTGATTCAGTTTTTGATTTTGACACTCTTTCACAATCTCAGTCGAACAACATTGTTTATCAAAACACTCATACTGTAGGGGGCAGTGACAGTCTGTTCTATGTACCCGTGAAAGTTGGGGACATGACTCTGGGGGGGATGCTGGATAGTGGTTCCATGGCGTGCACAGTCAGTGATGCTGCTATACATAACCTGCTTGCTGCTGGGGCTGTGTATGAAACAGACAGATTCCCCACTGACGTGACTCTCATTGGTGTTGGGGGCCGACAAGTATGTCCGAAGTCGGCATTCAACATCGCCATGGAAATCAACGGCTGCAAAATGACAGTGCCAACAATTGTTGTGGAAGGGCAGCATGATGACTTAATTATTGGGACCAATGTGATCAAACACTTACTGCGTGAGTCAAAGAAGTGTAGTACGTACTGGACAGCAATTTCTGCCCCGTCATCCTCTGACATTGAAACTGAACACTTTCTTTCAATGCTGGCTGGCTTGCATAGATGGGGTGACGGTGAAATGCCGGACAAGATAGGGACTGTGCTCTGCAATTCGGCCACATGTCTTGAGCCCGGCCGTGAATACCTCTTGTGGGGGAGGCTGCCAAAACCTGTCCGAGTGTCTCCTGGCAGTGCAGCAATGACAGAGCCTACGTCAGCACGGTCTGCACCCAAAGGTCTCATGGTTGCCAGAGTTGTCACACCCTTATGGGCTGATGGATGGGTTCCGTTGAAGGTGATGAACGTCTCCGAAAAGCCTCTGTTTTTGAGACGCAATGCAAAGCTTGCTGACTTGGTGCCTTGTGTCGCTTTGGAAGATTTAGACCTGGTCAGTGCTCATCAGAGTACTTGTGATGTGCCTGCCCCCCCTGTCTGTCCTGATGTGAGAAGTGCTGAGGAGAGGCTGCAATCCATTGGCCTGGGTGACCTGGACGTCAGCGAGTGTGATGTGTCATCTGAATGTAAAGACAAGTTGTCTGAACTTATTGTTCGCTACCAGGATATCTTTTCACGCAATCACCTTGACTGCGGAAAGGCGAAGGACTTTGTTCATAGAATTCACTTGATCGATCAAAAGCCTTTCAGACTCCCTTTCAGACGTGTGCCACCAAGTCAATACCAGAAATTACGGCAAGTCCTGAATGAAATGGAGGAGAAAGAGATCATTCGAAAGTCAACAAGTGAATATGCCTCACCTTTGGTTCTAATCTGGAAGAAAAATGGTGATTTGCGTGTGTGCACTGACTTCAGGTGGCTGAACAAGAGAACTTTGAAAGACGCTCACCCACTGCCACACCAGGCCGATTGTTTGGCAGCACTTGGTGGCAATTCTCTCTTTAGCACAATGGACTTAACGTCAGGATTCTACAACATGCCCTTACATGAGGATGACAGGAAGTACTCAGCATTCACTACACCTATGGGGCTTTATGAGTACAACAGATTGCCACAGGGGCTCTGCAATAGCCCAGGGAGTTTTATGAGGATGATGACTTCAATTTTTGGGGATCAAAATTATTTGAGTCTGCTATGTTATTTAGACGACATTTTGGTTTTTGCCCCTGACGAGAGCACTGCACTGGACCGTCTTCAGATGGTGTTCAACAGACTCCGTGCCCACAATTTGAAACTGGCCCCCAGAAAATGCCACTTTTTGAGAAGATCTGTCAAATTTCTGGGCCATATCATTGATGAACATGGGGTCTCGACTGACCCAGACAAAGTTGAGTGCATAAATAATATGACTGTGGCTGATTTGATGGAGGCAGATGGCGTGACACCTTCAGAAAAACGTGTGCGCTCCTTCATGGGCATGCTGAATTTTTATCAACACTTCATCCCAAGTTACTCAAGGCTTGCAAAGCCGTTGTTCTCTCTGTTGGCAGGCCAGAAACAAAAGAGAGGCAGAAAGCCCAAATGTGCTCCAGTGAGCCGCAAGCTGAGGTCAGATGACTGGACTGTTGACCATGATCAGGCATTTGCAGAACTCAAAAGTGCCCTGATGGATTCTGTTGTTTTGGCCCATCCAGACTTTAGTCGACCATTTTTGCTGTCTACTGACGCCTCACTGGATGGCCTTGGAGCCGTTTTGTCTCAAGTGCTTGAAGGTGACACAGTGGCTAGACCGATTGCGTTTGCTAGCAAGTCCTTGACTCGGTCACAGAAGAATTACCCGGCCCACCGATTAGAATTTCTTGCATTAAAATGGGCAGTGTGTGAAAAGTTTAGCCACTGGTTGAAGGGCCATGACTTTACCGTGTGGACCGACAATAACCCACTGACTCACATGATGACAAAACCCAAACTAGATTGTTGCGAGCAGCGATGGGTGTCAAAGCTGGCCAGTTACAATTTCGACATCAAATATGTGCCGGGTCCAAGAAACACTGTTGCTGATGCCCTCAGCCGTGTCCCTTTTTGTAAAACTGTTGGCTACAGACTGGTCAGTGAACCTCTTCAGGAACTCATTGCAGAAGCTGCTGTTTTGTCTGATACAGCTGTCCAGCAGACTCTCAGAGAATCCACCGACCAGTCTGTCATGGCAGAGAAAGTAGCCAATTTTGTATCCACACATGCCCAGTCCCTGCAACTGTCTTCACAGTCTTTGTCCGATCAGGAAGTCGCTGCTATGATCCAGTCACACACTGAATGGGCCTCTGGAGCAAGGAGTCGTGCAGCAGCGCTTGTCAGTCACCTGCCTCAGCTCATTCCTGACACAATGCCGAGCCTGCCTGCTTTTTCTGTTGACGATCTGAGACATGCTCAGTCGAATGACAAGTCTTTATCTCGCATCCGTTTTTATGTGGAAAGATCTCGGAGGCCTTCCAGACGTGAGAGAGCACATGAGGCGAGCCAAGTCCTGAGATTGCTTAAACACTGGGAGAAGTTCGTTCTGAGTGATGACGTCTTATACAGAGTGTCCCGTGATCAGATTTCAAAAACGAGGCGCTATCAATTTGTGGTTCCTGATTGCCTGAAGGCCGAAGTCTTGAAAGGAGTGCATGAGAGTGCGGGGCATCAAGGTCAGTCCAGAACGCTGAGCATTGCCAGACAAAGATTTTTTTGGCTGCACATGGACCGTGATGTGAGAACGCATGTTCACCACTGTCAGCGTTGCATAGTCAGCAAGGTTACTGAGCCTGCGGGAAGAGCTCCCCTTGAAAGTATTGTCACCTCTCGCCCCCTGCAGCTGGTCTGTATTGATTTTTGGTCAGCCGAAGATTCACACAACAGATCTGTTGACGTTTTAGTCATAACTGACCATTTTACCAGATTAGCACAAGCTTTTGCCTGCCGAGATCAATCAGCCAAACAGGTAGCCAAAGTCCTCTGGGAGAAGTATTTCTGTGTCTATGGATTCCCTGAGAGGATCCACAGCGACCAAGGCCCAAGCTTTGAAAGTGAATTGATTGCTGAACTTCTACAGTTATCCGGGGTACGTAAATCTCATACTACTCCATACCATCCGATGGGAAATGGCTGTGTTGAGCGTTTCAATCGAACCTTGGGCTGCATGATCAGATCTCTTCCTCCTGAGTCGAAACTGGACTGGCCAAGACGCTTACAAACCCTCACATTCATGTACAATTGCACTGCCCATGAAACCACTGGATATGCACCATTCTACTTGATGTTTGGGAGAGTCCCCCGTCTTCCAGTAGATATGCTGTTTGGAAATGTCCTGTCTGACCCTGATGTGTCCAACTTTAGCAAGTATGTCACAAAACTGTCTGAGGACCTTAGGGAGGCCATGCAGATTGCTCAGGAGCATGCAAAAAAGGAGCAGGGCAGACAGACTAGACTGTATAACAGGACAGCGAAGGGACCAGAAATTGGAGTTGGAGACAGAGTCCTTGTGGCTAACAAGAAAGAGAGAGGAAAGCGAAAAGTTGCAGACAGATGGGAGTCTACCATTTACACCGTGACTGAGATGAACCCACAAACACACACATACAAAATACAAGACACTGTCACAGGACGTGAGCGGGTTGTCCATCGTAATCTACTGATGTTAGTTAACTTTCTTCCAGTGCAAGATATGCAACATTCGACTCAGTCCGATCTCTCAATGTCCTCTGCAGAATCCTCTGCCTCTGTCTCTTCAACAGTGTCTGATCACGCTGCATCCGAACACTCTCAGGATCGAGTGCTGTCTCAGCCAATTGAGCCCCTTGGTGCAGCGGATGGTCCGCATAGCCTTGTAGGCATCTCTGGACTTCAAAATCACTCAGACATCTTGCCTACATCTGGGCAGAGAACTAGAGAGTGGGTCCATCAACTGAACTCTGAGCCCTCAGAACAATCTGTACAGTCTGACACCTCCCACACTGATAACACTGTTAGGGATGACATTTCAAGTGTTAGTGATCACGACACTGCTCAGTCAGTAGTAACTAGTGCTTCTGTGGTTGACACTGAACACACTGATCATCCTGCACCACACCGCACTACACGGCTGGGTCGTGTCGTTCGGCCAGTCAACCGGCTTCTTCACACTATGGCTAGACAGGATATTACTAGGCATCTACGCCGTAATGTTCAGACTATGTGCAGCTCTGTAGTTCAAGGTCTTCGGGCGTAACGCTTAGAATGTTCACTCTTGTGCAACGTCCTCTTAATGTTTTATGAGGTGTCTTTATATGAAAGTCTACCTATAAGTGTTTTAGACAGTCCTGGGAAAGTGTGGAGTGTGTAAGGCACCCCACAATCGGTGGTTGGTTCAGAGGTTTTTGATGCTCTGCCCACTACATCCTTAAGGGGATACTTCTTGAGTCGGTTCTTATGTATGTAATCCCGTGGCAACTGATGAGTAATAGGTGTACTATTGTATCCATTTGTGAGATTTTGTCCAGAATTCAGTGGGGGTGGGTGTAACAGAGTTAAAATATACTCTTTTGTATTAAGTGAATTCTCACAAAATCTGTATTTCGTTCTTACAATGTTATTGGTTTGAAATGATTTTACATGTTGTACCGCATTCAACTTAGTTGACCATGGGCCTTTACGACTGCCTTTCGCGTTCGTGCTTTTTGGGTGCTGGCGCTTTCCGTACCTCCAGCTAGATCTTCCCACGCTGGAGGTAAGCAGTGCTTAGAAGCGCTCCGTGTAAAACATGATATTTTATTAAATGGATGCGCTGTAACTACGAATCATTGCTCGAATACGAATGTACATAAACTGTATTAAATGATTCTATGAAAAAGTAATGTTTCAACTCGATGTAAACATGTTATAAATCGAGTTGTATTTTTCTGTGGTACCACGCAATGATGTGCAGCATGTATGAAAGGTCTTGAAATTGTATTCCTTTTCTTTGTTGAATTTTAGTTGCAGTCCGTAGGAGAAAGCCCTGGTCTCAATGTTTTTATTTTCTTGAATGCAGGTACGTTATAAACTGTTAAAAAAAGATAAATGATTGTTCTCCTTACATTAATGTCAGTATGCTCGCCGTATATTGTCTGCCATTTTGTTTGATCTGTACATTGTAAAAAGCCAGCTAGATCTTCCCACGCTGGAGTTGCAGTCCGTAGGAGAAAGCCCTGGTCTCAATGTTTTTATTTTCTTGAATGCAGACTAATAAAATCGAGCAACTGAATCCCTGGTGTAGCCTACATCTGTTCCTTGGAGGGTCTGTTACATTGGTGCCGTGACCGTTCCTGGATCGTTTGGATCAGCTCCACAAGCAGATCGCCGAGTGTGCTGTGTGTTCTTCGGGTGATTCCGGAGTATGTCCACTAGGGGGTATTGTTGCACTGCATTTGTGATATGGTTCAATGACACATGGGTTTATTGTATCGTATATTAGTCTGTCAGTACTTGCAGTGATTTTTAGTGCTGTTATCTGAAATAATTCTTGCATCACACTGCAGTCTGTATTTATTATTCATTTTATCAGGGTTGAATTACTGTAGTATTTCTTTTTTTCTGTTTTATTCCTGATGTTTTACTGAAAGTGTCATGGCTGAAAAACAGAGCAGTCATGATAATGAGTTTCAAGGCTTACCTATGGGCAGAGGCAGGGGTGTTCATTTTGGTGGTTTGAATGCTAACACTTTTACTAGTGGGTATAGTAGTGAGGGTGCAGGTGGTCTCCAAGGACATGTTAGTGATAGTAGGGGCAGGGGGCATAGTGTGAGCCCGAGCTGGTCTCCTAGTGAACAGTTCTTGAGGGAGAATGCACACACTTCTACTCCATTGAGTGATAGCATTGCCATGCAACACCTGACTGATATGGTAGGCCGACTAGGAGAGCAGATAGGCAACTCCATTGTAGCTCAGTTTTTTTCCTCTGGAGTTACTGACCGCATTCATGCACATGACACACCTATGACTGACAAACCAGCGACTGTAGAAACTACACAACAAAACACGACAGACCCTACACTTCAAAACACAACGCCTGTAGTAGTACATGTCAAAACTGAACGTGAACCTGTGACCTTTAGGGGAAATAGTTCAGACAAATACTCAGTTCAAGAATGGATAGCGATGACCAAAGCTAACCTTAGGAAGCACCCCTATACCACAGCTGAGAAAGCAGATGAGATACAGGGAAGGCTTTTGGGAAAGGCGAGAGACGTAGTCAAAGTGGCTCTAAGGAGTGATGACACACTTGATGTGAAGCAGAACCCAGATATCATATATGATATTCTAATGCGATACTTCAGCCAGTCCTCATCATCCCTTCCTTTACAAGATTTTTACACCACACTCCCCAAACCAAAGGAAAACCCAGTTGACTACTGGATCAGATTAAACAAAGCAGCAGACACAGCAGATGAGGGTTTGCGTCGCCTTGGTAGGAGAATGGAAAATATAAGTGGAGAAGTGGCACAAATGTTCGCAAAGCACTGTCCTGACCCACAGCTCTCTTCCATTTTTAAATGCAAGCCTGTCAGTGAGTGGACGTCTAAGGACATTCAGCTCCGGATAGATGAGTATCAAAGGGAATCGGGAGTGTCTGCCATGTCTTACAGTGTCCCTCAGTTGAAAACTTACCCGACTGCTGTACTTGACAATGACTCTTACTCTTGTTCACACTCTGATTCTGATGAGACAGTCCTCCAGTCAGCCTGTCCACCATATTCTCTTGCCACTCCTGACTCATGTGCAGGTTTCACTTGTGTCCAACAGCATGTCCAGCGCCCACAGCGTAACCCACCACAGCATGTCCAGCACCCACAGCCTGTCTCACCGCCACAGAATGCTCAGCAAACTGACAGCGATGTCCTTGGCCGCATGATGAACATGCTTGAGAGAGTCTTGGCCAGGGTGGAGCCACACAGTCCTGAGCATAGTCAGAGGCGCTTCAGCCCCTTCAGCTCTCCACCATGCAAGGTCTGTGGAGACCCCAATCACTCTACCCTGTCTCACTGCAGATCTGATCATCTCTGTTTCAAGTGCCTAGCCCCTGGTCACTCAAAGCAGCACTGTCCAAACAAGGCTCCTCCCCAACTCAGCCCAGCTTCGGGAAACTAGCTGACCTGTATTCAGAGGGAGGCAGTACAAGTCAAGAAGAATCCTCCCATCCACTTGACAATCATTTTGATTCAGTTTTCAATTTTGACACTTTTTCACAATCTCAGTCAACCAACATTATTTATCAAAACACTCATACTGTGGGGGGCAGTGACAGTTTGTTCTATGTACCAGTAAAAGTGGGGGACATTGTGACTCTGGGGGGGATGCTGGATAGTGGCTCCATGGCATGTACAGTCAGTGATACTGCTATGCAAAACCTGCTTGCTGCTGGGGCAGTGTGTGAAGCAGACAGATTCTCCACTGACGTGACCCTCATTGGTGTTGGGGGTCGACGAGTGTGCCCGAAGTCGGCATTCAACATCGTCATGGAAATTAATGACTGCAAAATGACAGTGCCAACAATTGTCATTGAAGGACAACATGATGACCTAATCATTGGGACCAATGTGATCAAACACATACTGCATGAGTCAAAGAAGTGTAGTACGTACTGGGCAGCCATTTCTGCCTCGTCATCCACTGACCCTGAAACTGAACACTTTCTTTCAATGCTGGCTGGCTTGCATAGATGGGGAGATGGTGAAATGCCTGACAAGATAGGGACTGTACTTTGCAATTCGGCCACATGTCTTGAACCCGGCCGTGAGTACCTCTTGTGGGGGAAGCTGCCAAAACATATACGAGTATCTCCTGGCAGTGCAGCGATGACAGAACCTACATCAGCACGGTCTGCCCCCAGAGGTCTCATGGTTTCCAGAGTTGTCACACCCTTGTGGGCGGATGGATGGGTTCCATTGAAGCTGATGAATGTCTCTGAAAAGCCCCTGTTTTTGAGACGCAATGCAAAGCTCGCTGACTTGGTGCCTTGTGTCGCTTTAGAAGATTTAGACCTAGTCAATGGTCATCAGAGCACTTGCAGTGGGCCCGCCCCTCCCGTCTGTCCTGATGTGAGAGGTGCTGAGGAGATGCTACAGTCCATTGGCCTGGGTGAGCTGGACATCAGCCAGTGTGATGCGTCATCTGAATGCAAAGACAAGTTGTCTGAACTTATAGTTTGCTACCAGGATATCTTTTCACGTAATCACCTTGACTGCGGCAAAGCAAAGGACTTCGTTCACAGAATCCACTTGATTGACCAAAAGCCGTTCAGACTCCCTTTCAGACGTGTGCCACCGAGTCAGTACCAAAAATTACACCAAGTCCTGAGTGAAATGGAAGAGAAAGAAATCATTCGAAAGTCAACAAGTGAATATGCCTCACCTTTAGTCCTTATCTGGAAGAAGAATGGTGATTTGCGTGTGTGCACTGACTTCAGGTGGCTTAACAAGAGAACTTTGAAAGACGCTCACCCTCTGCCACACCAGGCCGATTGCTTGGCAGCACTTGGTGGCAATTCACTCTTCAGCACAATGGACTTGACGTCAGGTTTTTACAACATGCCTTTACATGAGGATGATCGCAAATACTCAGCATTCACTACGCCTATGGGGCTCTATGAGTACAACAGGCTGCCACAGGGGCTCTGTAATAGCCCAGGGAGTTTTATGAGAATGATGACTTCCATTTTTGGTGATCAAAATTATCTAAGTTTGCTGTGCTATTTGGACGACATTTTGATTTTTGCCCCTGATGAAAGCGCTGCACTAGGACGTCTTGAGATGGTGTTCAGCAGACTCCGTGCCCACAACTTGAAACTGGCCCCCAGAAAATGCCACTTTTTGAGAAAATCTGTCAAATTTCTAGGCCACATCGTTGATGAACATGGGGTCTCGACTGACCCAGACAAAGTTGAGAGCATAAGCAGTATGACTGTGGCTGACTTGATGGAGGCAGACGGTGTGACACCTTCAGAGAAACGTGTGCGTTCTTTCATGGGCATGCTAAATTTTTATCAACACTTCATTCCGGGATACTCAACTCTTGCAAAGCCATTGTTCTCTCTGTTGGCTGGCCAGAAACAGAAGAAAGGCAGAAAGCCCAAGTGTACTGTAGTGGGCCGCAAGCTGAGGTCAGATGACTGGACTGTTGACCACGATCAGGCATTTGCAGAACTCAAGAGGGCCCTAATAGATTCTGTTGTTCTGGCCCACCCAGACTTTAGTCGACCATTTTTGTTGTCTACTGATGCCTCATTGGATGGCCTCAGCGCTGTTATGTCTCAAGTGCATGAAGGTGACACAGTGGCTAGACCAATTGCGTTTGCAAGCAAGTCCTTGACTCGGTCACAGAAGAACTATCCGGCCCACCGATTAGAGTTTCTTGCACTGAAATGGGCAGTATGTGACAAGTTTAGCCACTGGTTGAAGGGCCACGACTTTACTGTATGGACTGACAATAACCCGCTGACACACATTATGACTAAACCCAAACTAGACTGTTGCGAGCAGCGATGGGTGTCGAAGCTGGCCAGCTACAATTTTGACATTAAATACGTGCCAGGTCCAAGAAACACTGTTGCCGACGCTCTCAGCCGTGCCCCTTTTTGTAAAAGTGTTGGCCGCAGACTGGTCAGTGAACCTCTTCGTGAACTCACTGCAGAAGCTGCTGTTTTGTCTGATACAGCTGTCCAACAGACTCTCAGAGAATCAACCGACCAGCCTGTCAGGGCAGAAAAGCTAACCCATTTTGTAGCCACAAATGCCCAGTCCCTGCAACTGTCACCACAGTCTTTGTCCGATCGAGAAGTCGCTGCTGTTATTCAGTCACACACTGAATGGGCCTCTGGAGCACGGACTCGTGCAGCAGCGCTTGTAAGTCACCTGCCTCAGCTCATTCCTGACACATTGCCCAGCCTGCCTGCCTTCTCTGTTGATGACCTGAGAGATGCTCAGTCCAATGACAAGTCTTTGTCTCGCATTCGGTTTTATGTGGAGAGATCTCGGAAACCTTCCAGACGTGAGAGAGCACAGGAGATGAGTCAAGTCCTGAGATTGCTGAAACACTGGGAAAAGTTTGTTCTGAGTGATGATGTCTTATACAGAGTGTCCCGTGATCAGATTTCAAAACGAAACGCTATCAGTTTGTGGTTCCTGACTGCCTGAAGGCCGAAGTTTTGAAAGGCGTGCACGAGAGCGCAGGCCATCAAGGTCAGTCCAGAACTCTGAGCATTACCAGACAAAGATTTTTTTTGGCTGCATATGGACAGAGATGTGAGAATGCACGTTCGTCATTGCCAGCGTTGCATAGTCAGCAAGGTCACTGAGCCTGCGGGAAGAGCCCCCCTTGAGAGTATTGTCACCTCCCGACCCCTGCAGCTTGTCTGCATTGACTTTTGGTCAGCCGAAGATTCACACAACAAATCTGTCGATGTTTTAGTCATAACTGACCATTTTACCAGATTAGCCCAAGCTTTTGCCTGCCGAGACCAATCAGCCAAGCAAGTAGCCAAAGTCCTCTGGGAGAAGTATTTCTGTGTCTATGGATTCCCTGAGAGGATCCACAGCGACCAAGGCCCAAGCTTTGAAAGTGAATTGATTGCAGAACTTCTACGGTTATCTGGGGTACGTAAATCCCGTACTACCCCATACCACCCGATGGGAAATGGCAGTGTCGAGCGTTTCAATCGAACTTTAGGCTGTATGATCAGAGCTCTTCCCCCTGAGTCAAAACAAGACTGGCCAAGACGTTTACAAACTCTTACATTCATGTATAATTGCACTGCCCATGAAACTACTGGATATGCACCATTCTACTTGATGTTTGGGAGGGTTCCCCGTCTCCCAGTAGATATGCTGTTCGGAAACATCTTGTCTGACCCTGACGTGACGAGCTTTGGCAGGTATGTCATAAAACTGTCCAAAGACCTTAGAGAGGCCATGCAAATTGCTCAAGAGCATGCAAAAAAGGAGCAGGACAGACAGGCTAGACTGTATAACAGGACGGCAAAAGGGCCAGAAATTGGAGTTGGAGACAGAGTCCTTGTGGCTAATAAGAAAGAGAGAGGGAAGCGAAAAGTAGCTGACAGATGGGAGTCTACTATTTACACTGTGACTGAGCTGAACCCCCAGACGCGCACACATAAAATACAAGACACTGTCACAGGGTGTGAGCGGGTTGTCCATCGTAATCTACTGATGTTAGTTAACTTTCTTCCAGTTCAGGATATGCAACGTTCTGCTCAGTCCGATCTCTCAATGTCCTCTGCGGAATCCTGTGTCTCTGTCTGTTCAACAATGTCTGATCACGCTGTGCCCGAACGTTCTCAGGATCGAGTGCCTGCTCAGCCAATTGAACCCCAATGTGCAGCGGACGATCTGCATAGCCTTGTAGGCATCTCTGGACTTGAGAATTACTCAGACATCCCGCCTGCGTCTGGGCAGAGGACCAGAGAGTGGGTCCATCACCTGAACTCTGAACACTGTGAACGATCTGAACAGTCTCACACTTCTCACATTGACGACACGGTTGTTAGGGACGACACTTCAGATGTTAGTGATCTTGACACTGTTCAGTCAGTAGTGACTAATGTCCCTGTAGTTGACACTGGACGCACTGATCAACCTGCACCACACCGCACTACACGGCTGGGTCGTGTTATTCGACCAGTCAACCGGCTTCTCCACACTATAGCTAGACAGGATGTTACTAGACATCTACAGCGTAATGTTCAGACTATGTGCAGCTCTGTAGTTCAAGCTCTTAGGGCATAACTTTTTTATTTTCATTCTTGTGCAACATCATCTTAATGCTTTATGAGGTGCCTTTATGCGAGAGTCTACCTATTTGTGCTTTAACAGTCCTGGGCAAGTGTGGAATGTGTAAGGCATTCTATAGCCGGTGGTGGGTTCAGAGAGCTTTGATATTCCTCTCTGTCCACTGCATCCTTAAGGGATACTTCTCGAGTCGGTCTTAATGTTTGTAATCCCATGACAACTGTTGAGTATTGGTTTATTGTTATTTGCAACCATTTGTGAGATTTTGTCCAGAATTCAGTGGGGGTGGGTGTAAAAGGAGTTAAAATATGCTCACTTAGTATTAAGTGAATTCTCATAAAATCTATATTTTCTTATTGTATTGTTATCTATTTTGAAAAGATTTTAAATGTTGTACCGCATTCACTTGATTGACCATGGGCCTGCGCGACTGCTTTTTTACGTTTGTGCTTTTTGGGTGCTTGCGCTTTCCGTACCTCCAGCTAGATTTTCTCATGCTTGAGGTAAGCTGTGTTTAGTAGCGCTCCAGTTGCATGCAGTCGCGACATGGAAGTCCTGGGTCTTTGATTTTGGTTTTATGAATGCAGGCAACAATAAATTGAGCAACTGAATTCCTGGTGTGTCTCGTCATTGAGGGTTGTCACACAGGCAGTGGAGCCACTGGAGTGAGGCATGATCCGAAAACAGGGTGAAAGAGCACCCCAGCAGGTAATATCAGAGAGTGAGGACCAGACACTCCTTTTCAATAGTGTTGTACTTTATCACATTGAGAGCTTGTGGCTGATTTACAGCACTAGGGGCTTCTCCACCTCCTGGGACAGAATAGTCCCCTGCACTCTGTCTGACATGTTTGTCTGCAAAATAAAAGGACAGAGAAGTCAGGGGAGTGTAAAAGTGGCCCCCATACAGTGCACCCTTTACCCTAGTAAATGCCTGTTGGCACTGCTCCATCCACTAGACCAGATCTGGTGCTCCCTTTTTAGTGAGATCAGTTAGCGGGCTGGTGACGTCTGAATAGTTGGGTATAAATCTGCAATAATAGCCAGCCAGCCCCATGAACTGTTTCACCCCCTTTTTGGTCTTGGGCCTTGGGCATGTCACAATCACTACATTCTTGTCACTTTGGGGACACACCTGCTCATGACCCAAGTGGAAGCCCAGATACTGTACTTCCAGTGGCCACACCAAAGGCACCAGTGCACCCTCTTCCCCTGATTGAGACTCCCTTTGAAAGAATTGGTATGGATCTCATTGGGCCATTAGACTGGTCTGCACAAGGGCATCACTTTATTTAGTCTGAGTAGATTATGCAATGCAATACCTGGAAGCAGTCCCACTATGTAACGTTTCAGCATGCAGTGTTGCAGAGGCACTGTTTAACCATCTGGGGTTGAGAGCTTCACCTGCAAAGCTCAGTAGGTTTAGAATGAGTAGGTCATGTATTTAGATAAATATCTTCATGAGTTTTTATCACACAAACATGATAAACATAAAAACAGAAACTTTATACCTTACACTTTCCTAGGTGCCCACTGCCAAATAATATCATATTTTTTTAAATTACCTAAATTTAGTGAAACATAAAACTTGTCACCTTACTTAGTCACACCAGAGTCGGAGTGCTGAGCACCCACCTATGCATTCATAAAAGAGGATTCACATGGTAGTGACATGATAATCACTTTCATTCTTTTGGTTTTGATTGGTTTCTCTTCTGCTGTTGGAACGCCCACCATGAACAGGATAAAATCTGTTAGCTAAAGTTTAGGCTATTTAAAGTTTATTTAGGCTATATAAAGTTTAGGCATCTTGTTTGCAAGATGGCACATGGATTTTATGCACTTCGGATGATTCAGGACAGCGATTGAATTTCAGAACAATGATTCAGTTCATGATTCAGGACAGTGATTCAGTTCAATCTTGAGAACTCCAACACTGATGATGAGCGGTGCTTTTTTCTTTTTCTATTTTTTTTTTTTATTTTGACTTGATCCAGCTGAAGATCAACTTGAGTAAGTGTAAATATTTATTTTTTTCTTATGAGCAGATCAGGTGATATGCATGCACTGTTGTGCATACACAGGAAACATGACAGCAATTTTTCCAGAGTTAAAAGTTTTTCCTCAAAGATAGTTAATGTTGCTGTATTTTGAGTTTAGAAAATAAAATTTGGAGTTGGAGTGGGAGCAAAATTATAGAGTAATTGTGTAACAAAGTAGGTTCTGGCTCTGAACTAAGTAAAATAGTACAAGAGTTCATTTCAAGACACACTGAATAGAGCCAAATACCTAAATAAAGTCAAGTACCAGATAAATGAAGCTGTTGTAAAAAGCAGTTTTAGAACTTTGTTGGAATGGATGAAAAAAAAACACATTACCTTACCCATTGTGATGAACCATGTTGATCACTTGACCTAATGGGATTAAATGTTAGCAGTGGGAGAGGTATTAACTCTTCTCATTGAATGGAATGGAACTTTTTACTCTTCTCATTGAATACCCCTCCCACTGCTACCCTTTATCCCAAAACAATAGGACATAATTTTTTTTGATGGCCAGTTAATTGTCCAAATCAATGGAACAGATTTAAGTTTTAGTTATTGATACATTCCTAAGGCTGAACATAATCACCTCAAGTGACCAAAACAGTTCATCACAATGGGTAAGGTAATGCTTTTTTCACACATTCCAACACAGTTCTAAAACTGCTTTTTACAATATCTTAATTTTTCTGTTTGTTTGTTTGTTTTTTTAAGTACAATCATGCCATACATACTACATAGATATTATTGTAGCTGAACTTGTGCTGACTACAAAAAAGTCATATGACTTTGAAAATACTGGGTGAAATACTAGGTGATTTGTTGAAATTTACAAAAACATCAGAGCTTCCAAAATCATTAAAGTGCCAGAAAATACCCTCAGACCCCAGAGGGTTAAAATTATCTCCTGTGTCAGGATTCCTAAAGAAATCCTGACTGATCAGGGCACTACTTTTATGTCATGCACACTTCGCAAACTCTACAAATTACTTGAGGTTAAATCCATCTGCACCAGTGTTAATTACCCACAGACAGACAGCTTGCGTGAATAATTTAACCAAAACCTTAAGAATTTAATTTGTAATTTTGTAAGGGAAGACAAACATAATTGCGATAAATGGCTTGAGCCCCTGTTATTTGCAGTATGTGAAGTTCCACAAGCCTTCATGGGGTTTTCCCCATCCAAATTATTAGATGGGCATAAGCCTCATGGCATCCTGGACATTGGGATGAGCGACCTTCTAACAGCAAAAATGAAATTCAATCTGTTCTCAACCTGCATGCAAAGCTCCACCCACTCAGTCACCTAAACCAGGAGAAGTTGCAGCAGGCACGAAAACATTGGGTCTGGCTGTACAACTGGGGTGACACCTAGTAGAGTTCACTCCAGGAGATAAAGTGCTGATATTATTACCCATATTGAGCTCAAAATGATTTGTTGAGTGGCACTTTTGGTCACAAAGTGGCCCTTTGAGGTCATACAGCATATTGGGGATGTCAACTGTGAGGTGAAGTGAACAGATAGGAGTGGGGCTCTACAGTTATACCACCTCATACTGCTAAAACATTGGAATGAGGGGGTCCCTGTGGCATTGGTATTAGTAGTTCTGGAGAAGATGGAGCTAGGGCTGGTAAAAACAAAAGTAACCACTCGAGCCACCCCAGTCCCCTGTGGAGAGCACCTCTCACTGGCCCAATTCACAGAGATTGAAATTGATGCCCTTGACTTCATTATCCTGAGAGAAAATTACCTTTTCCACCCCAAAACCAAAAAGAGGGTGAGACAGTTCCTGGGGCTGGCTGGCTACTATCACAGGTTTGTACCTAACTATGCAGATGTCATCAGCATGCTGACTGAGCTCACTAAAAATGCAGTGCCAGATCTGGTCCAGTAGACGGAGCAGTGCCAACAGGCTTTCACCAAGGTAAAGGCTGCACTGTGTGTGTGTGTGTGTGGGGGGGGGGGCTTTTACACTCCCCTGACTTCTCTCTCCCCTTTATTTTATAGACAGATGCATCAGTCAGAGGGCTGTGGGCTGTTCTGTCCCAGATGGTGGAGGGGGAGGAGTGTCCATGCTGTACACAAGCCGTAAGCTCTTGGTGCAAGAGACAAAGTACAGCACCATTAAAAAGGAGTGTTTGGCTATCAAATGGGTGGTCCTCACCCTCTCATACTACCTGCTGGGGTGCCCTTTCACCCTCTGCTTGGATCACGCCCCACTCCACTCCATGAAAGATGCCAATGTGCAAATCACCCATTGGTACCTAGCCCACCAGCCCTTCAAATGTGAGGTGATCCACAGGCCGGGAGTGTAGATGGTGGTGGCGGACTACCTTTCCCATTGGTGGGGGGAGTCAGCTGCAGGCTAGACAGGTCCCTGGCCTGAGTTGGACAGTGGATGTATGTGGCAGCGGGGGCATGGTCAAGTATTAGTTTGAGAATGGAGGGTAAGGCTAGGGAAGGTGAGTGGCAAAATGATCACAACTGTGGTTAATTGATGCTCTGTATACATGCGTGCATGCATGCATGTGCGTGTGTTTTGCAGTGATGGCTGAGGGCTGATAATGAGGGAGAGAGCGGAGAGGTGGCATTCATCTCCCACCTGGAGCATTCCTGTGTGTGTGTGTGTGATACACATTAGACAGAGCTGAAAAGCTGTGTATAAGAACAAAAAAAAAAGCAAATTCACCACCACTACCCGGCTGCCTGTGCTTCATTGTTCCACCCACTCTCAGGGACATTAATCTCATCTCATTATCTCTAGCCGCTTTATCCTGTTCTACAGGGTCGCAGGCAAGCTGGAGCCTATCCCAGC
>JAPEIY010000012.1:23699438-23711453 GCA_026122135.1 Cathorops aguadulce | reverse complement strand
TGTCTTGTATTCTTCTAATAGGAAATGCTAGATCATTTCAACTATTTTCAAGATATTTTTACTTGCTAAGATATCATCATTATTTGCAGTGTACTAACCATGAACAAAAACTAATTATTTAATAGTTGGATAACAATCAGAAAATAAATCTGTGCCAAGGGATTCAGTGGAATTTATTTTAGAGTTAGGGGTTCATGGCTGCAAAAGGCTTGACAAGATTTGAGTTAAACACAGGTTTATTACTAGGAATGTAACAACAATAAATTGCAATATGAATTTATGATGAATCGAACTGATGAAATAAAAAAAAAAAGAATCATGATTATGAGGCTGTGTAATCTCTTAGTTTTTCCTATCTGTAATTGCATTGTTTGGACAGTAGAGGGCGCAGTAATGTACAATAGCGGGAATGCACGTGACATCACTGTAGGTGGAAGTAACGCAGCTCTAATGCCATGAAAATATACAAAAAAAAAACAGATCTAAAACTGGAAAGAGTTGTTGTCTGCTTGACTGAACAAATAGCTTCAACAAGAAATCTGAGCTATCTTTTTCCAGACTGCCAAAAGTTAAAGAAAAGAGAAGAAAAATGAAGATAGTAGAAATGTTCCTATATGTTTATTAAGAAAAGGCCTATTTTCTATTAACTTTTTTTTTTCATTTTTAATAACAGGAATATTTTAGTTATTTACTCCAACTTTTACAAATGTAGGTAAATAATTTTGTTATTAATAAAATTAAACTTTTTAATTATTTAACAAAATTAATAAAGTTGCTAAAGAATAAGAAAATAAATGTTGCAGATTTTTTGGTCATAACATTTTGTTCTTTTTTTTTAATATCACGGGAAAATTAAATTGTGAGCCCAGTATAATGAATTGAATCGAAATCAAATCATGAATTAGGTGAATTGTTACATTCCTATTCATTTCCCAAAGCAATCTGTGATTCACTCCATTCTGGAAATGTCGCTCAACCAATTCAATTTAATAATCCAGTTTAATTAGAAATTATCCCAACAAAGTGTGTTGTTGGTGGAATTTAATGCATAAATTGGTGCATTAAAAAGACAATCCTCTCAAAGCTGCAGCATGCTGTTAGCATGGCTGCCCACTGCTCTGGGTAGGTGTGTGCTCATTGCTCACATGTGTGTGCATGTGTGTGTTCACTGCTTCAGATGGGTTAATGCAGAGAGGAATTTCACAAGCATGTGATGAATAAAGTTGTTATTGTTGGCAATTACAAAGGAAAAAGACTGAAAATGACTTGCTGTAATACTTACTATCACATTGACAAATATGGTCTCAGGACTTATAAGAAGAATAATATCAGCATGCAATAACCCAGTAGACTGAACTTTGTCAGGGAGTAAGATCTGAAAAGAAATTGTCATTGTTATATGTACATATATTCTAGTAAGCAGAAAAACAAAAGCGATTGACAATAAAGTATGACTTATTGCCTGAGGCAATAAGTCCTTAATAAAGTTTATAGCAATTTACAACAATTTAATGGTATTATTGAGAGCTCTATAAATACTTCAGAAACATTGTAATCATGAAGTTAATGTTTACTTCTGTTAATCCAAGTTGTTTCGAATGATAAACAGTTTCAGATAGGACAAATATCATATTCTTTTCAGGTAGTCTTCTGTGCTTCTTCTGTGTCTCTGTTGTTCAGTTTGAGCTGGATGAGCTTAGGCTGGAAAACATTAGCCAACTAAATTACATTGTCTAAACAAAGGGAACAGATCTCCTGCATAATACAATACAAAATAAACACTAGATGATTTGCAGAGGGTGATGATTCACTCTGGTAAATTAGGAGATTATTATGTTATATGTCTTTATTATTATAAGTATTAACAACATAATACACACACTATTGAATATCATGTGCGACTCTGCTTTATTTGTACACATGGAAATTATATGATTGGAGTTTGCAATTAAATATTGGCAAGTCACCAGATGTTTGGTTCTTACTGTTGTTGTTAGAACTAGAGATGGTATGATACTGCTCTTTCTTTTTGATATTGATATTGATACTTAAACCTTGAGTATCAGCTGGAAAAATACATCACTACAATACAGCTTTTTTTTTTTCATTAAACACTTTTAGAACTCTTTGGTTTCCTTTTTGTGTTAGTGTATTGTACTACGTACAATACTATGTACTATCCTCTCTATGTTGTGGCAGTGGCAGATCCTTGACCTGTTTGGGCATGACGCACCTGCCATACACGAGTCAGGGGTAGGAGGAACTCCTCATATCCTTGGTTGGAAGTCCTCCTAGGAGACGGATACTCCAAATAACAAAGCTGCACCTGCTGGGGCCGTCTTACATGTGGCAGTGTCTGTACCTGTGGGACTATGAGCGTCGGCCAGGTGAGAGGGTGTAGAAGGAATTGCACACCCCTTCTTCACCTTAAAAAGACATGTGCCGGTCAGGCAAACAGGTCACCAAAAACAAGCTAGGCACTACCCAATACCCAACATAGTCCAAAGTCCTGTGGCAATGGAGAAATGGTGACAGGAACAGGCAGAGGATGCTGCTGGGAGTTCTTAACCATGACTCTGCATGCAGGCAGCTGTGGGGTGATGGTCGTCCACTGTAGACAGTGGTAGATGCAGTGCCTGTATCCTCCCACAGCGACAGAGCAGCCTTTTCTAGGGATAGCACTGCTTTCCCCAAAGGGAAAGGGGAGATTAAAGGATCCCTAAAAAAAGCCTACCACATGAGTGCACCTAGCAGGGAATCGTGCCTGCCTGGGCATCCAATTTGCGGTCAAGAAAACAGGAAAAAGAAAGTGAGGAAGCCCCTGACCTTTGGGGCATGGAACATGCAAACTCTGCTAGACAGAGGAGACAGACCAGAGTGATGCACTACGCTCATTGCCAGGTGGCTGGGCCAGTACCAGATTGACATAGCAGTTTTAAGTGAGACCAGATTCACTGAAGAAACTCAGCTTGAGGAGCTAGGTGGAGGCTACACCTTCTACTGTGTCAGGAAGCCTAAAGATGCCCCAAGGACCTCTGGCATCAGATTTGCTATTCGCACCAAACTTGCAAGAAAGCTTGATAGCCTACCTTGTGAGATTAACGATCGACTGATGACCTTGCGTCTCAAGCTTACAGAGGACTGCTTTGCCACCATCATTAGTGCTTATGCTCCTACTATAACCAACTCTGATGACATCAAGGAAGCCTTCTATGAGGATCTCAACCATGTCCTCTTGGAAGTGAACAGCAAGGGAAAGCTTATCACCCTTGGAAACTTTAATGCACAAGTTGGAGTTGATTACTCCTCCTGGCTGAACATCTTAGGACACCATGGCACTGGAAAGTGCAACTCCAATGGACTGATGCTACTATTGCTGTGTGCCTAGCACATGCTGTCCATCACCAACACAATCTTCCAGCAAGCGGATAAGTTTAAGAACACATGTATGCATCCTCAAACAAGGCAGTGGCATATGCTGGACTATGTTATAGTGCGCCAAAGAGACAGATGTGATGTTCACAGTACATGCTGCATGAGAGGAGCAGATTGCTGGTCTGATCATTGCCTGCTCTGGAGCAAGATGAACATAAACCTAGCTTAGAAAAAGAAGATGGCTGGCTTGGGATAACTCCCCCCCCCTCCCCGGAAGCTGAACATTGCTCTGCTTATCACCAACAAGGAAGCATTACAGCAGAGACCCCAGAAATCCCTGTCTAACATCAAGCAGGAGCAAGACAACTTGGAAGAGGAATGGAGGACCTTCCGAGAGGCCATCTACAGTGCCGCAGCTGATACCCTTGGTTTTGTAAAGAGGAGACACCGAGACTGTTTTGATGAGAATGAAAAAGGTATCCAGAAGCTCAACGACAAGGTGCATAAGACACACAAAGATCACCTTGATGACAATGCCAACAGTGAGAAGAAACAGGACTACCAGCAGGCGAGGCAACTTCTCCAGCAGAAACTGTGGAAGATGAAGAACAACTGGTGGGAAGGAAAGGCTAAGGAGTTACAAGCAGTAGCCAACGACCATGACATGAAGACATTTCATGATGGCCTTCACACCGTTTATGGACCCAAAGCATCTGGTTCAGCCCCAGTAAGATCTTCTGACCTATCCACCTTGCTGACCCAGAAAACTGACATCCTTGCACGATGGGCAGAGCATTTCAGCAGTGTCCTGAACAGAGAATTGACCATTTCTAAAGAGGCCATTGCGTCCTTGCCACAACTACCAATGAAGGAATCGATGGCAAACCCACTAATCAGTGACGAGGTCGCCAAGACTTTGAAGCAGACAACACCTGGAAAGGCACCAGGAGCAGATGGGACTCCTGCTGACATCTACAAGAATGGAGGTGACGTGCTTATGGAGAACCTGACATCCCTGTTCAGGTCCATCTGGGAAGTGGGAGAAGTCCCGCAAGACTTTAAGGATGCATCCATAGTGCACATCTACAAGAGAAAGGGGGATAAGACATCCTGCGACAATCATTGCGGGATATCACTCCTGTGCATCGCTGAGAAAGTTCTTGCCAGAGTCATCCTCATCTGACTTATTATAAACATTGCTGAGACCATTGTTCCTGAATTGCAGTGCGGATTTCATGCTGGTAGGGGTACCAGTGACATGTTTTTTGCTGTTCGTCAGCTACAGGAGAAATGCCGTGAGCAAGATCAGGAGCTCCACCTGGTCTTTGTAGATCTCACCAAGGCCTTTGATACTGTGAACCAAAATGACTTGTGGAAGATTTTGCAAATGTTTGGCTGTTCAGACAAGCTTACAACACTGATCGCCTCCTTCCATGAAGGCATGCAAGCCAGAGTTCAAGAGAATGGTGATGTCTCGGATCCTTTCCAAGTGTGCAATGGAGTGAAACAGGGCTGCATCCTCACCCCTATTTTGTTCTCCATCTTGTTTGCAGTGACGTTGCTTGACGCCTTCAGTGGCTGTGACAGAGGGGTGTACATTCAGTTTCACACAGATGGGAAGCTCTTTAACCTGCGAAGACTCCAAGCCAAGACCAAAGTGTTTGAGGCCATCCTATGTGAGTTCCTCTTCACAGATGACTGCACACTGGGTGCACACTCTCATGAGGGCATGCAGTACATAATGGATCACTTTGTAGCTGCCTCTGGACAATTTGGGCTCACAATCAGCCTTGAAAAGACAGAAGCCATGTTCCAGCCTTCACCATCACAGGTTGCCAATGTGCCTCCACCTCCTCCCATCATCATTAACAATGCAGAGATCAAGACTGTGGACAAGTTCTGCTACCTGGGTAGCACCATTATGAGCAGTGGCTCTCTGGATGCTGAGATGATGCAGCACATTGGAAAGGCAAGTGTGGCCTTCGGCCGACTGACCAAGAGACTTTGGCAAGACCATGGCATCCACCTCTCCACCAAGATTGCTGTGTACAAAGCCATGGTGCTGAGTGCACTTCTCTACTGCTGTGAGACCTGGACCACTTACTGCCGGCATATCCAACTAATGGAGCAGTTTCATCAACGATGTCTGCGGAATACCTGCAGCATCAAATGGAAGGATAGAATATCCAACCTGCAGTTCCTGAAGAAGTGTGGCCTCCCCAGCATTGAGTGCTTGATTGTCAAGTGCCAGCTAAGATGGACAGAACGCATTGAAAGACATGAAAGACATGAAAGACAACAGAATCCCAAAGATGCTGCTGTATGGACAACTGAAGCAAGGGCATTGCAACCAGGGAAGACCCCTTAAAAGATACAGTACAGGGACAATCTGAAGGCAAGCCTTAGGAGCTGCAACATTGATGTCAACTCTTGGGAAGCAATTGCCTATGACAGAACTCTTTGGAGAAACCAGTACATGTCAGGCACTAGGGCCTTTGAAGCCAACAGAGCAGCTGCTATTCATGAGAAGAAAGAGGAGGAAACAGCGCTCCACCTCTGTCTATTCCTTCCCCTGCAGCATCTGTGGCCATTCATGTGCATCCAAAATCAGTCTTTATTCCCACATGAGGACCCACCTCAGCAAATGACTTGTCTGCCTACTCATCTGTCGAATCGACAGGGGAATCCATCATACATTGTACTATGTAACTGATAATGAATCAAGTGGATTGAGAGGAATAAGTAACTTAACCTACCCTTCCCCCCAAAACTGATATACTAGTGCATTTCAAACAATTAGAATATTGTGAAAAAGTTCAATATTTATCATCAGTGTAAGACTTGGAGCGGGTGGGTGGAGCACAGAAGTACAGCAGGCTAGAAATGAGCTGTCAAAAAGCTCTTAGATTGTGTCACTTTTCAGTACACAGTCCCAGACATGCACACACACACACACACACACACACACAAACACATTAGCCATCTGATTGGGGAGAGAGCTCCCTTCCTCTGCTTTCTCTCTCCTTATATAGGGCACGGTCACTGGGAAGACACAAACACACGTTAACTGACATCAGGTGTAGTGATTCTGCCACTTACCTTCCCTGACTCCGCCCTCTGGTCACAGACTGCTGCTTGACCACGCCTCTGCTACCACACTCTTTTCACACCTTTTGCACAGCCCACTTAGCTCCCTACCATAGGTGTTCCAGGAGGCATTCTTTGTATCCCTCACTGCTCTCTTGCTGTTTAGTCTTGTAAGTATATACTTCACGTAGTTCTCCTCTGACTGTGACTTGACCCATGTATAGCCTCTTCTTTTCTGTTACTGCCTCCTTCACATTGTCATTCCACCATATTTTGATTTTTCTCTTTCCCTTAATGGGTTTCTTTGCCCCACATGTTTTCTTAATGGCATCAAGAAGGGTGTCTCTGAATGTGCACCATGCTTCCTCTGCTGTCATCTGGCTGGTGTCCACCTGTTCCAGTTTTTCTGTAACTGTTTTCTGGGTATCTGCTTGGGCTTTTTCACCTCTCTGGATCTAACATCATTCTCCTTTTCTGTAGCCCTTTTACCTTTCCAACTGTCCACATCACAACAGGTCGATGGTCTGAATCGAGACTAACATTTGGAATTGCCCTAGTGCCATGTACTGTATTCCTCTTTGATGTTCTCATTAGGATATAGTCAATCTGGGATGATATTGTTGGGTTGCTCCACTGATACCATGTTTGTCTGTGGCTGGGACGGTGTTGGAAGAGAGGTGATTGTAATGAAGAGCTTATGTTCTGCACAAAGGCTCAGAAGTTGGTGCCTGTTGTAGTTGCACTGTGCGTTGGGGTCGCTGTAGGGACTCAAATATGCTGTCTAGGGGTCTCATCTTTTTCCTACCCTGATGTTTAAGTCACCCATCACAACAACATCCTCTTCATCTGGTACTTGGCCAAGGTTTTCTGACAGTTGTTCAAAGAAATCATCCTTTTCCTTGTCTATTTATGAATGGTTACATGGTGCATATACCTGAAAGTAATTGGTGGTTCTGCTTTGAATAGAGTCAAATACCAGATAAATTAAACTGTTGTAAAAGTCAGTTTTTTTGGAATGTGTGAAAAGCATTACCTTACCCATTGTGATTTGAACTGATGGGATTAAGAGCTAATCTGATGGGATTAAAAGTTGGCAGTGGGAGGGGTTTCCCCCTCTTCCTTGAATGAATGGAAAATTTTCAAGGAAAATTTTAAGAGGGTTAAATGCCTTGCTAAAATCAAGGAAAATGAAAATTATAGCCCTCACAGTGGGAGGAATGAGTGACGACTCGGCGGCATAATCACTGAGCCAAAGCTACCGCTGAGGCTTGCCCACAGGAGAACCACTTCTCACTGAATACCCCTCCTACTGCCAGCCCTTTATCCCAAAACAATAGGATATAATCTTTTTTTGATGGCCAGTTAATTGTCCAAATCAATGGAACAGATTTAAGATTTGTGCTTGATACATTCTTAAGACTGAACAGAATCACCTCAAGTGATCAAAACGGTTTGACAGAATGGGTAAGGTCATGTTTTTTGTTTGTTTTTTTTACACATTCCAACACAGTTCTAAAACTGCTTTTTACAACATTTTCATTTATCTCTATTTTTTTTAAAAGTACAATCATAACAGACATACTACATAGATATTATTGTAGCTGAATTTGTGCTGAATACAAACAAGTCATATGACTTTGAAAATACTGCCTAGATTTGTTGAAATTGATGACAAAATGAGAGCGTGCCAAAATCATTAGAGTGCCAGAAAATACCCTCAGACCCCAGAGGGTTAAATGCCTTGCTAAAATCAAGGAAAATGAAAATTATAGCCCTCACAGTGGGACGAATGAGTGATGACTCGGCGGCATAATCACTGAGACAAAGCTACTGCTGAGGCTTGCCCACGGGAGAACCACTCCACTTCACCTGTCAAACAGTTTTGTTCTTCTCAGTGATGCACCCACTGAGAAACCTGAAAGCGCTCTGGTCATAGGAGATTCTATCATACGGCATGTGAAATTATAGGCCTTTAGGGGCACCAGCAGTTTTAGTCAGGTGTATACTGGGAGCCGGGGCGCCAGTATCTTGGGGTCCTAGGCAATCTTAGGGTCCAAGGCAAGCACAAGTTTTCAAAGATTTCCTACCCATGTAGGAGGTAACAAAATATGCCTTCATTAGTCTGCGTTTACTAAGAGTAACTTTGTAGATGTGTTTAAATTAGTGAAGGAAATGTCCGATGCTGTAGTATGCTTTAGCCCCATCCCAATGCGGCATGGCGATGTAGCTTACAGCCGGTTATGGTTGCTGAACTTTGTTGTTCAAACCATGGTTGTCCTGATGGGCTTTATAGATAATTGGACTAATTTTGAGGGCACTGCTGGCCTGTTAGAGCGGGACCATATCCATCCCACTCAGGAAGGTGCTGCTCTCATTTCTTGCAGCGTAGCTCACAGTCTCAGAACAGGCTTAGTTTAACTTGTGACGATCCAGAGCCAAGGCCAGGGATCAGACAAACAGGATAAACTGACTGCTAGCTGCACAGAGTTGTCACTCAGGTTCCACTATATCGAGACTGTGTCTGTTCCCTGAGCTAAAGAAAAAAGAAAAAAAGAAATACTCAGTTTGTTCTAGTAGCTTAAGAAAAAATTGGGTCATACTGACTGTACAGCCACTGCCAGCACATTTGATCTAAAGGTAGAACTCCTAAATTTTACATCTCTTACATTTAAAGTGCTAATTGTTAATGAAATCACTGATCACAGTTTAATGTACTGTGTTTAACAAACATGGATGAAGCCAAATTAATATATAGCATTAAACTAAGCTAGTAATCCTGGATACAGTTAGATACACCAGCCTCATCTAACTGGCAGATGAGAAGGCGTCACGGTTATTTATAATGATTATATAACACAAAAACCTGGTTTTTCAATACTTTTGAAGTTCTTCATACTAATATGAAGTATGAAGAACTTCAAAAGAGTGTGTAGCCTCAAAAAACCAAGTCTACCCAGTCAGTTCCATTACTTATTATTTACAGGCCCCCAGGGCCATATTCTGAGTTTCTTTCTGAATTTGTGGCTTTCATCTCAGACCTTGTTATTTCCTTAGACAAAGCTTTAGTTGATGGAGATTTTAATATTCACTTCGATAACCCAGAAGAACCTCTGAAAACAGCATTCATGTTTATTTTAGATTCAGTTAAGATCTTCAGAACATCATAGGACCTACCTATAATGGTGGTCATGCTCTCGACATTTGGGTTAAATATAGAAAATATAGTCACACTTCCACAGTCTGAAGTTACCTCAGATCATTATTTCATCTTATTCAAAATATGCCTGAGCAATAATATATGCACCTCACCATGCTACTGTATGCTACTGTATTAAACATACAATCTTCAACTACTGCACAGTTTTATAAATAGTCTCCCAGTGTTATCAGCTTTGATTGGATCACCGGCAGCTCCCACAGAACTCGATCAGGCAGCTGAATGCTTAGTCAGTGTTCTGCTATACTTTAGATAATGTAGTGCCACTTAAAAGAAAAATTATTAGAGAGAAAAAAATTAGCGCCCTGGTATAACGATTACACTCGCACTTGAAAGCCAACCACTCAAAAATTAGAACTTAAATGGCGTCAAACAAAATTGTTAGTGTTCAAATTAGCATGGAAGGAGAGCTTCTTGAAGTATAGAAAAGCTTTTATTGCTGCTAGATCAACTCATCTCTCCACCCTAATAGAAGCTAACAAAAAAAAAAAAATCCTAGATTACTATTTAATACTGGAGCAAAATTACAGAGGAAAAAAAACACTATCAACACATGCACACCTGCAATATGTAGTAGCAATGACTTCAGGAATTTTTTCAATTACAAAATTGAAAATATCCTACAAAAAATTAACACTACTAATTTAAGACCAGACAGTTTAAGTAACCCTGTAGTTAACAATATAACTATCAGATCAGCAGTTAGAATGTTTTACTCTCCTTAGAGAAGTCGAATTAATTTAATTCATCTCTACATCAAAATCTTAAACTTGTGTACTAGATCCCTACACCCCTCTTCAAACAGAGAATACCAGAAGCAATTGAACCACTTCTAAAAATAGTACATTTTTCCCTTAGAATTGGCTATGTACCCAGATCCTTTAAACAAGCAGTTATCAAACCTCTGATTAAAAAAAAAAAACTGACCTCGACGTCTGTTAGCTGTCCAATTTTAGGAAAATATCAAACCTCCCCTAGAAAAAGATCCTAGAAAAAGCTGTGGCACAGCAGTTATGCTCATATCTACATAGCAATAACAATCATGAAATGTATCAGTCAGAATTTAGACCTCATCATAGCACAGAGACAGCACTGGTTAAAGTAGTAAATGACCCACTGTCGGCCTCTGATCAGGGCTGACTCCCCCTGCTTGTACTGCTGAACTTTAGTGCAGCCTTTGACACCACTGATCATTCCATTCTCCTGGATAGACTAGAAAATGTTGTGGGAGTTAAGGGAACGGCCCTCTCCTGGCTCAGGTCTTATTTACCTGACTGCTGTCAATTTGATGTAAATGGTGATTTTTCTAGACATACTGAGGTAAAGTTTAGTGTTCTGTCTTAGGCCCACTGCTTTTTTCTTTATACATGTTACCTCTGGGTGGTGATATTCATAAGCATGGTATTAGTTTCCACTGTTATGCTGATGACACACAGTTGTACGTTTCTGCAAAGCCAGATGAGAGACACCAGCTTAATAAAATGTGGGAATGTGTAAAGGACATTAGACACGAGATGCTTATTAACTTCATTCTGATTAACTCTGACAAGACAGAAGTACTTGTACTCGGATCACATGCAGCTAGATGTAGGTTTTCTGATTACGCAGTAACTCTGGATGGCCTTTCTGCTTTTTCACGTGCAGCAGTCAAAGACCTTGGTGTGATCATTGACTCCAGTCTTTCATTTGAAACTCATATCGATAACATTACCAGGATAGCTTTCTTTCATCTCAGAAACATTGCTAAGAAATATCACTTCATGATGCAGAAAAACTAGCTCATGCTTTTTGTTACCTCGAGGTTGGATTATTGTAATGTCTTACTGTCTGTCTGGATTAGTTGATAAGTGAATTAGTGCGTAAATAAGCTCCAGTTAGTCCTTACTAGAACTAGAAGATGTGACCACATCTCTCCTGTCTTATCCACACTGCATTGGCTCCCAACCAAATGTTGTATTGATGATAAAATACTACGATTGACCTTTAAAGCACTGAATGGTCTTGCACTACCTGAGCAAACTTCTGGTCCTTTATGACCCGCCATGCTTACTTGGATCAAAAGGTGTAGGCTATCTGCTGGTACCTCATATAGTGAAGGCTACATCAGGGGGCAGAGCCTTTTATTACAAAGCCCCACAGTTATGGAACAGCCTTCTAAGTAGTGTTCAGGACTCGGATACAGTGTCAGTGTTTAAGTCTAGGCTGAAAACATATTTTTTTAGTCAAGCTTTTTCTTAATGGAAAATTCCAATTTTTAACACTTTTAGCCCCTTTTCTGGAGTGTCTAGGATGAAATCAAACAATCGACACCAAAATTTTGACGATTGGTCCTGTCT
>JAPEIY010000012.1:19250867-19267153 GCA_026122135.1 Cathorops aguadulce | reverse complement strand
GTGATTTCCTGGATTCTTTCCCCCCATTCTGTCTCTCATAGTTGAAGTGTACCTATGATGAAAATTACAGGCCTCTCATCTTTTTAAGTGGGAGAACTTGCACAGTTGGTGGCTGACTAAATACTTTTTTGCACCACTTTACGTTGTGGCTTACATTGATGATATCCTGATCTACTCCCTAGATGAAGAGAGCCATCTTGGACATGTCAGATGAGTGCTCCAATGCCTATTAGAGAATCACCTTTATGTCAAAGCTGAGAAGTGCAAATTCCACATGCATCAGATCTTCTTTTTGGGGTACATCATCAGTGCAGAGGGGGTCAGTATGGATCCCTCCAAGGTGTCTGCAGTTACTTCCTGGCCGATACCCACCTCAGTCAAGGAGCTCCAATGTTTCCTAGGTTTCGCCAACTTCTATCATTGCTTTATTAGAAGTTTTAGCACCATCATGGCACCATTGACTTCCTTGTTGAAGAAGGTACCTAAATGCCTCCACTGGACTCTCATGGCTGAAGAGGCCTTTGATAAGCTTAAGACTGCCTTCATCACAGTCCCGATACTTCAACAGCCTGACTCTACCAGACCATTCATGTTCGAGGTAGATGCCTCCGACACTGGTGTAGGAGGGGTCCTCTCACAGCACTTTGGTGGGAAACCCAAGCTCCACCCAGTAGCATTCTTTCCAAATTAACTCATCTCTGTAAAGAGAAACTATGACATTGGGAATAGAAAAATGCTATCTATCAACCTAGCTCTGGAAAAATAGAGCTAGCTTGATAGGGCACTGGCTGGAGGGAGCCACGCACCCCTTTGTCATACTAACAGACCATTAGAACCTTGAATATCTCAAGAAAGCAAAAAGACTCAATCCACGCCAAGCCAGATGGGCATTGTTTGTTTTTCACATGTTTCCACTTCACTATATCTTATCACACAGGCATCAAGAACACTTAGGCGGATGCCCTGTCTCAGCTCTTCAGTTCATATCCTCACAACCCGGAAACTCATCCCATCCACACACCTGAATGTTTCATCCAGACAATCACGTGGGATCTAGACAAGGAAATAAGGGATTCGCAACCTCAAAAACCACCAGAGAGCTGTCCACCCAGCCTCCTATACATTCGAAACCATCCTATACATTCCAAACCAAACTTATCACAGGAGCACATGCATCTCCCACCATTGGTTATCCAAGCAGCCATCGTACTCACCAACTGCAGAGGAACAAGTACTGGTGGGAGAACATGCTGACAGAAATAAATCCTTTCATCTCTTCTTGCACTGAGTGTGCCCAGGCCAAAGTATCTTGAACCCCTCCTGCTGGTAAGGGTCTGTCAGTAATGGCCTTGAGCGTGACTGCTCTAAACAGACTACAAACATGGCTTCTCAAAACTACAATGCCCAAGAACCACAGCACCATCTATCACTTGCTTATTAATTACACCTGTCTCCCATTCACTAATCATCAGTCTTGCTACTTAAGCCTCTCTCACACTCCCATAGTCACAAAGTATTGTTCAGCATTTACTCCTGTTATACCAAGCTGCTCCCTTTCTGCTTGTTTCTAGTTTCTTCGACCCCCATTCTCATTTTCATCTCTTCGTTCTCTAGTCCTGCCTGCATTGCTCAGTTTACCAATCAACCAACCTGCGCCTGCTCATTGACTACGATTCTTGTCTAGTGTTTTGACTTCGTTTGCAGTTTGCTTCTCCCGCTCTCCCCTGAACATACATCCGTAAGTGCCTGCACCCTGACAGTATCTGTCCATCCATCCATCCATCCATCCATTATCTGTAGCCGCTTATCCTATACAGGGCAAGCTGGAGCTGATCCCGGCTGACTATGTGCAAGAAGCGAGGAACACCCTGGACAAATTGCCAGGTCACTGCAGGGCTAACACAGAGACAAACAACCATTCACACCTATGGTCAATTTAGAGTCACCAATTAGCCTAATCTGCATGTCTTTGGACTGTGGGGGAGACCGGAGCACCCGGAGGAAACCCATGCAGACACGGGAACATGTAAATTGCACACAGAAAGGTCCTTGTTGGCCGCTGGGCTCGAACCCAAGACCTTCTTGCTATGAGGCAACAGTGCTAACCACTATACCACCGTGCCACCCAATATACATTTTTTTTTCTAGAAATACAGTATATATTATATTTCTAAAAAACACACACACACACACACACATAGTAGTGCATCTCAAACAATTAGAATATCAAAATTTTCCATGAGTTATTTAAGAAAGTGAATATATAATATATTCTAGACTCATTATACGTAAACTAAAATGTCTAAATGCATCTTTCAATTTTAGTTTTGATAATTATGGACTACAATGTAAAAAAAAAAAAACCTCAAAATATTTCATTTTGAGTTTGAGTAAAATAGTATAAATATTGTGTATCTCTTGGTATAGTTCAGTATGCATACAGTAATCACAACCATGGGGAAGACTGCTGACTTGACAGTTGTCCAGAAGATGATCGACACCCTCCACAATGAGGGTAAGACACAGAAGGTTGTTGCTGAAAAGGCTGGCTGGAATAGATGTACAAGCAACAGGGATGGCCACAGCCTTGACAGGATTGTCAAGAAAAGTTGATTAAAGAACTTGGGAGACCTTCACAAGGAGTGGACTGAGGCTGGTGTCAGTGCATCAAGAGGTACCATGCACAGACGTCTTCAGGAAAGGGACTACAACTGTTGCATTCCTCATATCAAGCCACTCCTGAACTAGAGACAATATCAGAAGCGTCTTACCTGGGCTAAGGAGAAAAATAACTAGATTATTGCTCAGTGTTCCAAAGTCCTATTTTCAGATAAAAGTAAATTTTGCATTTCATTTGGAAATCAATGTCTAGAGTCTGGGGGAAGAGGGGAGAGGCACAAAATCCAAGGTGTTTGAAGTCCAATGTGAATTTTCTGCAGTTTGTGATGATTTGGGGTGTCATTTTCTCAGCTGGTGTTGGTCCACTGTGTTTTATCAAGTCCCAAGTCAATGCAGCTGTCTACCAGGAGATGTTAGTGCACTTCATGTTTCTATCTGCTGACAAGGTTTATGGAGATGCCAAGTTCCTTTTCCAGCAGAACTTAGCATCTGGCCACAGTGCCAAAACTATTACCAAATGGTTCGCTGACCATGGTATTACTGTGCTTGATTGACCAGTGAACTTACCTGACCTGAGACCCACAGAGAATCTATGGGGTACTGTCAAGAAGATGATGATAAACACCCAACCCAAAAATACAGACGAACTGAAGGCTACTGTATACTGAGCTAGACCAAAAGATACACAGTGTTTATACTGTTTTACTGAAACTCAAAATGAAATATTCTAATATGTTGAGACACTGGATTTCAGATTTTCATGAGTCATAAGCAATAATCAGCAAAATTAAAACAAGACAAGGCTTGAAATATTTCACTTTACATGTAATGAGAATATGGAATATATTTTGAATTAAATTATGAAAAAACTTTTCACTAATATATAAAAGCATACATAATTCCTGTTTTCGTATAATTTACTTCAAGTTTCTCATCAATGTCAGCATCTAAACTACACCCTTTTTCCATCAATAATTTTGCGCTATCATTTTATTTTTGGTGTATTTTTTACTTTCCCTTCTGCCGCATTTTCAATTTCTCCAAGATCACTTTTTCCCCATCCAGAGACAGCAAGCGACATGCAACAGCCATCCACGTCAGACCTGCCCTAAATATCTACAAATCTTTGACTAAGGTATGTAAATCATTTATCATGGCAAACATTCAGCTTGCTCAATGTGTTGAGCACAAAATGTTTAGTCATTCTTCCTCTTTCATTAGTAACAGTTTTATTTGTGATAAATGAATATTTGCTTGGTCTCTGACAGAGAAGATTGCAGTTTTACAGTAGAGGTGTGCATCTAGACTCTAGAGAGTGTTAGTGAAAATAAGTGCAGCATAGTTTCTATAGGAAGTCTGGATGCCTTAGGCAGAGTAGCAGTCACCCCACTCCAGCATTAGAACCCTCACAGCAGGGCAATGGGTGATAGTATAATTGCAGAGCCAAAGCTAACACTGAGACTTGCCCATGAGGGCATAACTCCTTTCCACTTCACATGTCTAACAGGGGTTGGCACAATGGTGTAGTGGTTAGCACTGTTGCCTCACAGCAAAATGGTTTTGGGTTTGAACCCAGTGGCCGATCAGGGCCTCTCTCTGTGGAGTTTGCATGTTCTCTCTGTGGCTATGTGGGTTTCCTCCGGGTGCTCTGATTTTCCCCACTGTCCAAAGACATGCAGGTTAGGTTAATTGGTGACTCTAAATTGACCTTAATTGTGAATGTGAATTGTTGTTTGTCTATATGTGTCAGCCCTATGATAATCTGGTGACTTGGTGTACCCTGCCTCTTGCTCATAATCAGCTGGGATAGGCTGCACAGGTGGGTCAGGAGTAGGTCTTCAGAAGGCAGTGTGCTGGCAAAAAAATTTTGAACTCTGTTTTCATCCCCGGCCAGAAGAATCAGTCCTTGATCTTCTCCAGTATGTTCTGGATGGCCAAGTGGCCACTCAAGGGGTGGAAGTGGGCCAGGTGCATCACTACATCCACCTTCAAGCGGGGAACCACCAGCAGGTCGATATCCTGGCCCTGCTGTTTGGTACATTGGTAGAGTAACCCTTCATGGACCAGGAAGTAGGAGCTGGGGACTGGGTGCCCTAGGTATTGGTCTTCACCCTCGAGAAGGTACACCTGCTCCCAGCAGTTCTTCAGTTGTTCGTTCTGCTTCTGCCCAAAGTTCCCTTCGCGTGTCACCTGCTTAAATACACACGAGAGTGGGTTAGAGGTGGTGTGTAACTTACATTCCACAGTGCAGTCTTTGGCTTCCCCCATGTCTCCCAGCCAGGCACATGTCTTGGGGTGGTGTAGTGTGGTTCTGCAGTCTCTGTGGGCTCCAGCATCTCCTCCTCTTCTTGGCAGTTCTCTGGGGAATCTGTGTTAGTCCCAACCTAGGAGGAGAGTGACCGGGAGATCAGGCATCACACATACAGGCAATTTGAACTCACCTGTCTCATCCCCAATGTGGACATTAGTGGTGGATGTTAGTGGTGGCCACCTCTTGTGCATCCCCATGCACGTAGGTGAACTTGATGGTACTGCTGCACCCTACAGTCATGAACAGGATCAAAGGCCAGACCAGTGTGATGGTGCTGCCTGAGTCCAGGAGGGCTTTCACTGACTGGCCCTCAACCCACACAGGAGCACTTGGTAGATGAGGGCTGGTGAGTGAATGGACAGCACAGCCAGCAAGCCATGATTTTCTGGTTGGGACAAAAGGAGGTTACATGGATGCAGTGTGCATACACTTGTCATTGTGTGAAGGTAAGCGTATGGGGAGGGGGGGGGGCACTGTCAGGCCCCCATATTGACCCAGGGAGTGGCAGTGGGGGACTCGGTGGTTCCCTATCTTGGCCTTGTGGCTTCTTTTTTCATGTCCAGAGTTGCCAAGACACACTTGAAGGCTGCCACTAGTTTGTTGGGGGTCTCGGGCACCCTCATCCCAATAGCCATGCACTGTTCAGGGGGTAGTGCCCAGAGGAACAGGTCCATGGCAACTTGCTCTGCGACCTGCATTGCTGAGTGCTGCTCTGGATGTAGCCAGCATTTGGTGGTTTCTAGTAGCAAGTCCATCTGGCTGAGGATCGACATTTGCTTGATACATCCAGATACACCCAATGGTAGAACTCTGTTGCAGCCTGGGAAATGGAGAACCTGCAGTACCCCAGTATCTGCTCTTTCTGGAGTAAGTGATCATCTGCCACGGCCAGTGGGATACTGAAATAGGCTAGTTGGGCCTCCCCAGTGAGGCGGTGAGCCAGAGTCTGGACCCATTCCTCTTTGGGCCACCCCTCTCTACATGCTGTCTGCTCAAATGTGTAGAGCTAGGTCTCCATATTGTCAGAGAGTGAGTTTCTGTAGCAGACTCAGGGCCTCTTGGCAGGGGTCCAGGAGACAGCCAGGGTGAGGAGAAACTTTAGCTTGCTTTGCAGCATCTCCTGGATAGTGAATTGTAGGCCCTTTGTGAGGTCCTGCATTACTTGCTGTTGCTGGAGACTCACTTCCAGGAGATGCTGTGAGAATGATTCCATGTGGGAGTGGTCGGGGGTGTTGTGCTCAGACGTGATTTCTCCTCCAGGGAGAACACAGACACAGCCCAAGTCTCAGTGCAAAACATGAGGATATTTTATGAATTTTGGTGAATGGGGAAGTGCAGCAGAAGTGAGAGGTGAGATGAGTGCAGTCAGAACAGGTGGCAGGGAGCCCAAACTGGCCTAGGCTGAGGTCACTGGTGGGGGCTGGCTGCACCATATCCTGGCAGTATTCCGGTGGTGGTGCGGATCATCAGCATCATGTCTACTGAGCTCATGCTTCATTGTCTTCATCTTCAGCATGCATGAGGTTGCCAAAACCAAGAGATGGAGATAGTGAATCACTTTTCATACATTGGCACTCTGACTAACCCTTCTTTGTTGTGGCACATTTTTATCCTCCCCTGGCTGCTAGAGGAGGGTGAAGTAAGGCACTGATTATGCTGCACCAGACATGCACAGTCAGCAGGCTCCACCCCATAGCCATACTGTCTTGGGCTGTCCAAAACAATGGTGCAGAAGCACCACTGCTTCTTCAGCACTGTATGAGCAGCTGTGCGAGGAGAAATGTGCTCCTTTGGGGCAGTTCTCCTGGGCTGCCACCACATCTATCAACTTTGGCTGGATCACTGTCACATTCCACAGAACTTGATTGGGCAACTGAATGCTTAGTCAACATTCTGCTATATGTTAGATAACATAAATCCACTTAAAAAATATTTAGAGAGGAAATTTAGAGACACTGGTCTAATGAGCACATATGCAGCTGAAAACAGTGTAATCACCTTAAACCACTTGAAAATTATAATGTAAATTGTGTCAAACAAAATTGGCAGTATTTCAGTAAGCATGGAAGGAGCGCCTCCTGAACTATAGAACATCTCTTAGTGCAGCGAGATCAAGGTTTCTCTACCCTAATAGAAGATAACGGTCAGTAAACCTGCTGAGAACTTTCAGACTATAAATATGGACACTTTGAACTACACTCCCTAAGAATCACAGTGCCCTCTGTCCCCAGACTATTGATTACAGCTCTCAATCATCTTCCTAATTATCACTACTTAAGCCACTCACTCACTCAACTCCAGTGCGAAGTATATTTCTGCTCTATCCAGTTCATACCAGGCCTTGTATTTTCTGACTGGCTCTTGATTTTCTGACTCTTGCTCTTTCTTTTCATGTTTACGCTCTTTGTCTTTCCTCTACTACATTTTGCCGATTGCACGACCCTCTCTAGTTTTGTGACTTCAATTCCTGTCTCACGTTTTTGCTTTGTCCACAGTTTGCACCCTGCTGTCCTCTGCATATACATCTGTAAGTGTCTGCACCCTGACAGGATACTTCACCACCATGGATGTAGCGGAAGAAGCAAAGCAGACTGCTCTGAACGCCTAGCGATGCTTACCAGGAGAACATCAGCAGATGCTAGCAGACCTCAACATTTGTATGGTGCAAATAGCTACTGTGATGTCACAGGCCCTCCTAACACATCCCGAGTCTTCTTCTAGTCCAGTGCTTCAACTTCCCACTCCAGAGAAATTCCCTGGAGATGCTCTCACCTGCAAAAGTTTTGTACTACAATGTTCCATGTATTTTGCTACTATGCCTAACCTTTCTGATGAACACAAGATTGCCAAGTTTCTTTCCTTCCTTACTGGCAAAGCACACCGAAGGGCAAGTGCCATTTGGAGCAAAGGCGGTGAGCAGACGACATCTTATGAGTAGTTCCTCACTCTGTTCAAGAGAGTGTTTGGCCATGAACCTGAGGGGTTTTGAAGCAGGGGAAAGTTTGCTGACCATATCACAGAGTTCCAGAAGCATGGCTGAGTATGCCCTAGGCTTCAGAACATTAGCGGTGGCCAGTGGATGGAGCAGCCCTGCTCTGAAAGCTGTTTTCCGCCAAGGTCTGCGTTGTGAGATTCTGAGCAAACTAGCCTGCAGAGCCGAACAACTCATGCTGGACTCCCTCATTGACAGCCATTCACCTTGATCATCTGCTGGCACATCAACCTTCCATTCAAGAAAGCATAAAGCTGGCCCTAACTTCTGAGGACAGTTCACCCATGGAAGTATCACGCACCCGGTTAACACGCTCCGTGTGTGCAAGGAGAAGAAAGGAGGGTCTGTGCTTCTACTACCGAATCTCTGAACATCAGCTCAACCACTGTCCCATCCATCCGTTCTGTGAAGGTCCAGCACGCACTGCGAGTCTGGCAAGAAAGTTCAATTCTAAATCATTTGAAGTTCCAGTATTATTAAAGTTGGCATCTTCTACACACATCCTTTCTGCTTTCATTGATTCAGGGGCAGAGGGGAACTTTATCAGCAGTTCAGTCACACAGAAGTTCAACCTGCCAACAACCCCTCTTCAAAGTGCACTCAGCATTAGGACCATCAACGGAGGACCCATAGGACAGGGTTTCGTCATTATGCGTACCCCAATTCATATCAAAGTGGGAATACTGCACTCAGAACTCGCATCATTTTACATCATGATATCTTTCTTGGTTACCCTTGGCTTCAACTACACAACCCCTTAATCTCATGGCAAAATAAGGAAATTCTTCAATGGTCACCCACCTGCTTTCAGAGCTGCATCTCTTGTCCCCAAGTCACTTTCTCATCCACCTCTGTGGAGAGTCCTCAGCCAGACTCTATGGACAATGTCCCTGAATGTTATCTAGACCGTAAGGTGGTCTTTACCAAGGGTAAAGCTTGTGGCCTACCACCTCATCAGCCCTATGATTGTGCAGTTGTCTTACTACCAGGCATGTCACCACCACGTGGGTGCATATATCTCTTCTCACAGAAGGAACACAGCTATAGAAGAGTACATTCAAGAGGCTCTCAAGTAGGATTACATCCACCCTTCCAAGTCTCCAGCTTCTATGGGGTTCTTCTTTGTGGAGAAACAAGGTGGTGGGCTACGACCATGGATCGACTACAGGGGATTAAATTAGGTATCGGTTAAATATCCCTATCCTCTTCCTCTTGTTCCTGCAGCCTTGGAACAACTCAGATTGGCAAAGATCTTTTCGAAACTAGACTTACGCAGTGCCTATAACCTAATCAGGATTAAAAAAGGCAATGATTGGAAAACCACCTTAAGCATTACCGCCAGCCATTTTGAATACCAGGTAATTCTTTATGGCTTTTCTTCAGCTCCTAGAATGTTCAAATGCCTAATCAACAATGTGCTACAGGACATGCTAGGCAGATATGCCATTGCTTACATAGACGACATCCTGATTTACTCCCCAGATGAAGGAAGTCACCAAGAACACATTAGAGTGCTTCTCAGAAGTCTGCTTAAGTATCACCTCTTTGTCAAAGCAGAGAAGTGCGAGTTCCATCAGGGTTGTATCTCCTTCTTATGATATATCATCAGTGCTGAAGGAGTTAGTATGGATTCACCCAAGGTTTCTGTGGTCATGTTTTGGCCTATGCCCACGTCCATAAGGGACCTTCAGCATTTCTTGAGCTTTGCAAATTTCTATCACTGTTTTGTTAGAGGTTTTAGCACAACTGCCGCCCCCTTGACAATTCTGCTTAAGAATGGACCTACGTGCCTCCAGTGGAACCCTGTGGTAGAAGAAGCATTCAGCCGTCTTAAGTGTGCCTTCTCCTCTGCTCTGGTCTTACAATATCCTGACCTGTCTAAATTTTTCACCTTAGTGGTAGATGCATCTGACACTGGAGTAGGGGCAATTCTGTCCCAACATTTTGGGGAGAAACAGAAACTTCATCCAGTAGTCTTCTTTTCTAAGAAACTCTCTTCTGCAGAAAGGAACTATGATGTTGGTAACAGAGAGCTGCTTGCCATTAAACTAATCCTTGAGGAGTGGCAACACTGGATAGAGGGAGCCACTCTAGCCACCCATTCGTAATTCTCACTGACCATAAGAACCTTGAATATCTCAGGAAAGCCAAGAGGTTAAATCCTCACCAGGCCAAGTGGGCACTTAAAAAAAAAAATTATATATATATATATATATATATATAATAAACACACTTCAATTTCACAATTTCATTTCGCTCCGGCTCCAAGAATACCAAGGCAAACCCCCTATTTTGAGTCTTTGGTCCTTCCCATCAAGATTGTCACCGATCCCATTCTCCCACCCCAATGCTCTCTACAATCCATCACCTGAGGCATAGACAAAGAAATAAGGAATTCGCAACCTCAAATTCTCCATCAATCTCTCACCTGGCCTACTATATGCACCTTCGAGGCAGACTCATCACTTGGGCCCATGCATCTCCCGCCATGGGACACCCTGGCAGCCAACATCCTCATCAAATGCTAAGGAACAAGTACTGGTGGGAGAACATGCTCGCTAAGATTAACCAGTTCATCGCCTCATGTTCTGATTGTGCCCAAGCTAAGGTTCTTAGAACCCCTCCTGCCAGCAAACTGTGCCCCCTCCCTGTTCCTCAGAGACCCTGGTCCCACATAGTCATTTATTTCATCATGGACCTCCCTCCCTCGCAAGGCAATACCACCATAATGGTTACTATCAACTGCTTCTCCAAAGCTCTTAAGCTCATCCCATTACTTGGTATACCCATGGCATCCCAAACAGCAGAACTACTCTTCCAGCAAGTATTTAGATACTATGGTCTCCCCGAAGACAGTCAGTGACCAGGGTTCTCAGTTTATTTCATGCTTTTGGACTTGCTTCATGGAAAGTTTAGGGGCATCACTGAGCCTCATGTCTGGCTACCATCCTCAGTCAAACGGCCAAGTAGAAAGAACCAACCAAGAAATCGGCTGTTTCCTGAGGATCTTCTGTATGCATAACCAGGGGACTGGGCACATTTCCTTCCATGGGCCGAGTATGCACAAAACTCCCTCAGACACTCTGCAACCCAATTAACACAATTTCAGTGCATACTCTGCTACCAACCGCCACTGTTCCACTGGGATGGACACACCGAGCCAGGTACAGGCTGTGGAGTACTGGTTCACATGCAGCAAGACTATATGGGAGGAGGTACACCAATATCTGGAAATGATCAAAGATAAGATAGCCTTTATTGCCATTGCACAGTTACCCATGCAATGAAATTGATGTGCCACAACTGAAGGTGTATTAAAAAAAACAAAAGAACAAGAACATACATAAAAATGAGAACACACAAACAAAATATTGGTCATGTCATGAAAATGGAACAAATAAATAAAATTGAGGTAGTTAAAAGTTATTGCACTTCATAAAAATAGCAAAGAACATTTTAGCAACCCGTGTGTGTATTAAGTGTCCTGACAGCCCATGGAAAGAAGCTGTTTTTCAGTTTGTTTATTCTGCTCTTTATGCTTCTGTACCTCCTTTCCAGAGGGCAGCAGGCTGAGCAGGTGGTGTTCAGGATGGAGGTGGTCATGAATAATCTTCCTAGTTCTGAAGAGGCATCAAGAGCTAGCAATGTCATCCAGGGAGGGCAGAGGACAGCCAAGGTCAGCTGAAAAGACAATTATCACCCTCTGCAGCTTTTTTGTCAGCCACTGTGCAGCCAGCATACCACACCGTGATGGAGAAAGCCAGCACATTCTCGATGGTGGAGGTGGTCACCAACAGCCTCTCCTCCAGTCTGTTCCTTCTGAGGACTCTCAGGAAGTGGATTCCCTGTTGGGCCTTCCTCACCATGGCTGTTGTGTTAGCTGAGCAGGAGAGGTCCTCAAAGATGCGAGTCCCCAGGAATTTAAAAGGTGCAGAACCTCTCCACACAGTCTCCATTGATGTAGAGGGGAGCGGGGTCAGCTTTGTGCCTCCTGAAGTCCATGACCACCTCCTTTGTTTTCTTGGTGTTGAGAGCCAGGTTGTTTTTGGCACACCACTCTGCCAGCTGCTCTACCTCGTCCCTGTAGGCCGACTAGTCCCCGTAGGCCGACTCGTCCCCTCCAATTATGAGCCCCAACAAGGTCTTGTCATCCGCAAATTTAATTGTGTACAGTCATGGGTGTAGATGGCATACAGTAGAAGGCTCAGCACACAGCCTTGTGGAGAGCCAGAGTTAAGCGTGAGGGTGGAAGAGCTGTGAGCACCGATCTTGGACAGTCTGTGGGCAGTTTGTAAGAAAGTCTTTGATTCAGGCACAAGTGGCTGGGGAAAAGTCCAGGGCAGCCAGCTTGTCCACAAGGATGTCAGGGATGATGGTATTAAAAGCCGAGCTGTAATCAACGAAGAGCATCCTTACGGTGGTCCCCGGCTGTTCCAGGTGGCTCAGAGGAGTGTGGAGGGCTGTGGAAATGGCATCATCAGTAGATCAGTTTGCTCTGTATGTGAATTGATATGGATTAAAGGCAAGAGGGAGGCAGTCTCTCAAAGCATTTAGCAACTACTGGTGTCATGGCAATGGGTCTATAGTCACTGAGATTGCTGGTGGTTGAGTTTTTGGGGATGGGGATGATAGTAGCTGACTTGAGACAAGGTGGGACAGTGGCGTATGTCAGGGAGAAATTAAAGATCTTAGTGAAGACTGCTGAGAGCTGGTAAGCACAGGATTTGAGTACTTCACCAGGTACTTCATCTGGTCCAGCAACTTTCCTTGTGTTCACAGATCTGAACACATGCCTCACTTGATGTTCCTGGATAGTGTGTGTGAGCTTGCGGTCTGTGAGGGGTGTGTGACTGTGTGAGGCCTTGTTGCCTCAAAGCGGGCAAAGAAATGGTTTAATTCCTCTGCCAGTGAGGTGTTAGCACTGATGGTCACAGAAGTGTTTTCTAGTTTGTGAGGTGTTTTAGTCCCTGCCACACTTGACGTGGGTTGTTGTTTGACAGATGATCCTCCACCTTCCTCTTGTAGGCCTCCTTTGCACCTTTAATGCTCCTCCTTAAGTCTGCTCTCGCCATGCTGTACAGGGCCTTGTCCCCTGTCCTGAAAGTGGAGTTACAGGCCCTCGGGAGTGTCTGAACTTCGCTTGTCATCCAGGACTTTCTGTTTGGATAAACACGAATGTGCTTGCTCACTGTGACATTATCCATACAAAACTTGATGTAAGACAGAACAGTGTCAGTAAAGCCCTGTAAGTCATCAGTAAAGCCCCGTAAGTCATTGGGCATGACATTAAACTGCATTCAAGGAGCGCTGGCAGCAGGGCATTCCTGGTGCGCTGTGACAGAGGCTTGGTCAAAAGCACATCACCTGGTGGTATGCGGAGGAACTGGTCCAGAACTGGTCAACAGATAGCATCAATCAGCTAGTGAGCAGCCACTGCGGGGCAACCTCTTTGTCTGACAAGTCTGTTGCACACTTGTGCACCACTTGTCCACAGAGATAAACTGGTGGGGGCATGACGCCATCTGTCTTAACCACTGTGCAAGGTGTGCTGTTAGGAGAGGTGGAGGAAAGACCAGTGGCAATGGGACGAATGTGACAGCAGCAGGCTTGAGGGGCTGGAAGCTGCTAGCAGGAATCCTACACACTGGCGGCTCATATCAGATGGTCGCAGTCTTGCTAAAAACACCCTAAGCAACAGCTGACTGAGGCAGCAATACTGTATGAGTGTCCAGGCAGCAGCCCTTTTCAGGGAGAGCACTGCCTGCCCAAGTGAAGGGAAGCTCCTAGAAAAGGTGGGGTAAACAAAGCTCGCCTGGGATCAACCTGACTGGTTCCTTGCGGCCAGCAGATCATCATCACAGTGGTAGAAAGAAGAAGAAGAAGGTGAAACTGACGGTTGCAACATGGAATGTTCGCACTATGCTTGATGGTGAGACAAGGCCTGAGAGACAGACTGCAATGATTGCCAAGAAACTTGAATGCTACAAGATCGACTTTGCTGTGCTTCAAGAAACAAGACTGGAGGCACAAGGCCAGATCAAGGAGAACAAGTACACTTTCTTTTGAATTGGCAAGTCTGATGGCAGGAGAGATGCTGGAGTCGCTTTTGCGGTCTCCAACCACAGTTGGGAAACTGACATCACTTCCCACTGGTCATTCAGAGAGGATCATGAGTCTGGGTGCTCCACTTGACAATGACCGACACCTGACCAATGTCTATGCACCAACCATGACATATTCCGATGAGGAGAAAGAGGCTTTCTATCAAGAGTTAGCTGGAGTTGCAGACAGCGTTCCTCAAGAGGACAAGCTTGTGATTCTTGGGGATTTCAATGCTAGAGTGGGCAAAAACTATGGACTATATGAAGGCACAGTTGAAAAGTTCAGAAAAGGGAAGATGAATTCAAATGGGGAATTGATGGTGAACTTCTGCACTGAGTGACAGATACGTGTTACAAACACATTCTTCAGACAACCTGAGAAAAACTACTTCACTTGGAGGCACCCCAGGTCTCAGCACCTGTATCTACTTGACTATGTCGTTACTCAAAAGAGCAATCTGTCAGAAGTTCTGTCCAAAGCGATGCAAGGAGCTGAGTGCTCAACAGACCATTATATGGTTCACTCTCATCTCAGGCTGAAGCCGTCACTACCAAGAAGGAAAACACCAAGCAGCACCACTGCCAAGAAACTCAATGTGCAAAAGCTCAGAAAAGAAGAGGTCCAGATGAAGTTATCCTCAGCAATAACATCAGCCCTGGAAGAGGAATCCCCTGCCCCACAAGATATTGAAGGAAAATGGCAATGGTTGAAAGACACCATGTATACCGCTGCTTCTGAGGTGGTAGGCAAGCCAGAGAGAAATTTACCTGACTGGTTCCTGGAGAATGAGGACAGGATCCAAGAGTTGCTGGAGGAGAAATGGAAACTGCTCAACCTGCACCTAAAAGAAGGAGCAGAACAGCCCTGAAGGAGATTAAGGTTAAAGTGCAGTATGAGACAAGAGCTATGAAAGATGATTGGTGGTGTAGGAAGGCAGAGGAGCTGCAAGAAATGGCAGAGAGAAATGACTCTCAAGGGCTTTTCAAAGCCCTGAGAAGCTTGTATGGACCAAAGAGCAATGCTGTGGCTCCAATTAAAAGTGCTGATGGCACCAAACTCCATACAAATCTGGATGAAATCCAAGGGGGATGGAAAGAACACTTCCAAAAGCTGCTTAACCAGGAAGGGACAGCAGATCCAAATGTCTGTCAATGGCTGAATAGAAGGCCAACAAGGGACGAACTCTGTGAACCTATCACAATGGATGAGCTTGAGAAAGCCATATGGAGCACAAGGAATAGCAAGGCACCTGGCCAGGATGGAATTGCTGCTGAAGTACTAAAACACGGTGGTCCAAGCCTGAGAGTGAAGTATGCCTGGAGGAGATGGCCCTTCCACAAGATTTCAAACATGCCCTCATTGTTACAATCTACAAGAAGAAGGGAGAGAGGAGTGAATGTGGGAACCATCGTGGAATATCCCTCTTATCCTTTGCTGGCAAAAGTCTGGCAAAGATTGTGTTGAATCACATCAAGTCCATTTCAGATGATGTGTTGCCAGAGTGTCAATGTGGGTTTTGAGCTGGAAGATCAACTATTTACATGATCTTTACCCTAAGACAGTTGCAGGACATGGCCATTGAACAATGTCAGTCCCTATATGTGGGCTTCATTGATTTCTCAAAGGCCTTTGATACAGTGGACTGACAGACTCTCTGGAAAGTGTTGAATCTGTACGGTTGTCCTGAGAGACTTATGAACATCAGGATACTCCACGATGGCATGGCAGGACAGGTCACCATTTGAGGAGGTACAAGTGAAGTTTTTTCAATTAACCTTGGTGTTAAGCAAGGGTGTGTCCTTGCCCCCACTCTTCACCTTGTACCTTGGGGCAGTGTTCAAAACCATGTCTGTTATGTATGAGCCAAAGTTTGTGCCGTATTAACTGTTACCAGCAGGTGGCACTGATGTTCTGTATTACTGGTTGGAATGCACATGTAATAAACATGACCAGAAGAAGTGAGTGAACCAGCCACAATTGTGTCCATGTTGTCTATCTGAAGTGTAGAATTGTTTGCATGTAGAGATATTTGGAAGCAACATAAATTGGCGATGAGTTGTGGAGTTCTGAAGACTTTTTACTAGGGCTGTCATAGTTAACACGTTAATCGCGATGCGATTAATTTAAAAAATTAACGCGTTCATTTTTCTTGATCGCGATTAATCTCGGCCCAGTTTGTCCTCTAGAAGACTGGAGTGTGGGGCCTCCAGGTGGCGCTAAGGCGCCTTCAAGTTGTTTCCAAACCGCAAAGACGAAGAAGAA
>JAPEIY010000012.1:18956265-18968301 GCA_026122135.1 Cathorops aguadulce | reverse complement strand
AAGTTATTGTGAGGTGTAGTCACTTTGCCAAGCCACTTTGCTTCAAGAAAACCCAAACTGTCACCCTCAGCTGAAAGAAAATTGGTTTGGATGGTCAGGAACAACCTGGGAACTACCATGGCACAGCCCTGCCATGAACTGGAAGCTGATGGACCACTGTCTACAGTTCAGATCACCATGGACAAAGAAGCTGCTGTCCTAGAAATAACCCCCTGCTCCAAAATTGACACCTTCAAGCTTAACTAAGGTTTGAAGCTGACTGCACGGACAAAGAAAACGCCTTCTGGAGGATTGCTATATGGTCCCATGAAACAAAGATTGAGTTGTTTGGCCACAATGACCACCATGTAAAGGCAGACACTGTACCAGCTGGTGGTGGTGGTAGGATCATCATGCTCTGGGCCTGTATTGCTGCCAGTGGAACTGGCTCATTGCACAAAGAGAATGGAATAAGGAAGAAGGAGGACTACCTCAGAATTCTTCAGCATAAACCATCAGGAACTTGAACATGACTTGGGAGTTACAATAGGACAATGAAACAAAACATGCATCTGAGCTGGTTGTGGAGGACAAAGCAGGCTAATATTAAGCTTAAAACAGGTCCTGAGTTCAACCCTATTGAAAATATATGGACCGTGCTTATAAGTTGAGTCCATGCCAAGAAAAAAAATTAAAAAAGCAAATTTAATAGAACTCTACCAATTCCACCATGAAGAGTCATGAAAAATCCAACCAGAATACTGCCAGAAGCTTGTTCATTTTTGGAAGCAAAAATGATTGATCAAGGTGAATCTTGTGAAGAGACATTTGACCCACATATTTGGTGTGCTGTATGTACACTTTTGACCCTGTGTTGATTTCAGAAAAGCCAAAGAAAATTAATTTGTGCACCAAATTCTAGTGTTTTATTAAATTAAAGATGTATGCCATATATTCTGCCACAGAAAAAGAACATTTCAAAGAAATTACTGAAAGCCCAAATATTGCCATGACATTCATATCCAAGATGACATTCATGTGACTGTATGTAAACTTCTGACCACAACTGTAGGATTTCGCAATATAATGGTAAATAAGCACAGCACTGTAATTCTTCAGTTTTATCCTTTGCATTCACATTAGCATGTGCTCTTTGTTCCTGTGGGTTTCCTTGGTTTAGTCCAGTTTCTTCCCCCTCCCAGAAAAATGTTTTGGTACAGTATGTGGCTTGGCTACTTTATTAGGCATGATTAAGTGTGAGACTGTGCGATGCCCTGGACTGTACTCATTTACTGTGTGTTTATACCTCACGCCCAGTTTATGGGACAGGGTATGGATCCACCTGATATCTCTTCAAGGGGCAGCATGGTTGCGAAGTCATAGCTGTTGGAAGGGTAAATCCCCAATGGTTGCTGCATAGCATCTTAGATGACACCTTAGCAGAACCTTTAAAAAAGAACCCCTCCTCCATCCATCGATTATCTGTAGTTGCTTATCCTGCTCTACAGGGTTGCAGGCAAGCTGGAGCCTATCCCAGCTGACTATGGGTGAGAGGCGGGTTACACCCTGGACAAGTCGCCAGGTTATTGCAGGGTTCCCCCCCTAAAAAAAAGTTGTGGGTTAAAAATGTTGCTTACAATTGGTTAAACAATGGTGGTTTATACATATTATTTTAATTAGTTACTGAGTAAATAATTGGGGAAAAGTAATATTGGAGCAATAATATTGGCCAATCATTAATTAAAGCTTGTGTGCGCGCTAGCGTAGTGACTGGTTGGAATGTTACGACCCACATGGATCTTTTTCAGACTTCCATGTTGTAGAAGTTTTTTTAGTAGTGTTTTTTTTTTTTAAAACTTCTGTCTGGTGAAATGTATTTGAGAATCTCAAAAAGTTAGATCTGTGTGTTGAATGTATACTTTTGATACTTGGGGCATAGGAGCAATTTAGGGCTAGTAATGAGATAAAAATCAAATAATGATGTGATTTGAAAAAGGTGATATCAACAGGTAATTGTTTTTACTGTGCAAAAAGGAAGCCTTATGTTAACATCCTTTTCCACTTCTGGTTGAGGGTACGTCATGCACATTCTGGCTGCCGCTTCTCACCGGAGCTTTATTTCATTTTCTCTCTTAATTTTATTTATTTATAAAAAAATGTTTGTGTTTGTGTAGTTTGATGTTTTTGTTTGAGTGTTTTTGTCCGCCAGTTGTGGTGTAGCTCCGGACCTAGTTTTGGGCGCCAGTTCCCTCCAGGCCTTGGTTCACCGTGGGTGATGCCTGTGCTCCTAGCTATGGACTGCAGTGAGCTCGTTGCTCATTTTAATATCATGGTTGTCTAGTGCTCTGTGCTTTAGTGCTTGGCGTGGTGGTCCGAGCAATGTTGCTCGGTGGTGTTGCGATGGCTGTGCAGGCGGTTTGGGACATACCGGCGGTGCTTCTGTGCTCGCTTTGTGGATCCATGGCGTGGTGTTCCGAGTGATGTTGCTGGCGTCGTCGCGACGGCTGCACTGGCAGTGTGGGGCTTTTTTTTGTGTGCCTTTTGGTGGGACTGTGGCTGCTACACCATTGGAATGACATCCTGGCCTCTATTTGGTAGACTTTTTTTTTAATTAATTAATTTGTTCCCTATAATTGTAAAGCGACCTTGGCTTTTGAGAAAGGCGCTATATAAATTGAACTTATTATCATTATTATAACTGTCCAGAAGCTTCGACTTCTCTGAGCTTGGAGGCATGTGGGATGGACCATCCTGCCGTAGAAATGGGTATTGTGGTCAGATGAATCAGTATCCCAGGTCTTTTTTTGTGTGTGTGTGTGTGTGTGTGTGTAAGAAATGGATGTCGCTTGCTCCAGATCAAAGACATAAAAGGCCATCCAGACTGTTACCAGCAACCAAATCCAAAAGCCAGGGTCTGTCATGGTATGGGGTTGTCAGTGTCTTTGATAACTTACACTTCTGTGATGGCAGCATTAATGCAGAAAAGTACATTGAAATTTTTGGAGCAACATTCATGAAGACATCTTTTCCAGGGATATTTCAAAAGGACAGTGCCATATTCTGCACACATTACAAGGGTATGGCTGCAGAAGTGTGTCAGTGTCATGCTCCGCCCCGGACATCCACTCCGGAGATTACGGATCTCTCACGCCAGCGCCGATCTGGATCCAGGACAGGAATTCCTTCTCCCCAAACTCACTTCCTGGTTTTCACTGCTGCTTATTTAAAGGCCATTCTCAGACACTGTTTTTGCCACTGACTTCCGGGCTGGCCCGAGTGGTTTGCACACTGTCCTGTGAAAGTTCAAGTTTATAATCACGTTCATTGCCCTTTTTGTTTTGCTTTTGTTTAGTTTTATTTTGTTCTTTGTTAGGATAGGGTCAGGCTGTGAGTGGAGAATTTTGTGAGGGTATCGGCCGACGGCCTGTATAGGTCCGGTATACGGTACTCTTCTGAGTTCTCTGCCATGGCGGAGAGGCAGGGAGATGAGAGTGATAGTATGGAGGGCATAAAGCAAGATGATCATACCTGGCGGTTGAGGAAAAAGTTTAAAGGTGCGACGGCGGGAGAAGGGGGAAGTGACAGGGAGAAATGTTCTTTTGTGGTTGTGAGGTTTGAAGATGGTGGCATTAAAAATATGGATCTGATGAAATTGACGAACGTACTTAAGAATCAGGTTGGGTTGATACATAATGCCAGAGTGTTGGATGATGGTAATTTGTTGATTGGATGTGTGTCTGAGGATCAGGTTGCGAAGGCTGGAAGGTTGCAAAGTATTGGGAAGGCGAAGGTTGTGAAAGTGGTAAGAGTTGGTAGTGAAGGGAGTAAAGGAGTGATATACGGAATTCCTGTGTCAATGCAGATGGGTGAATTGGTTAAGAATCTAAAAGAAAAATGTGGGGCCGTTCAGAGTGCAACGCGATTGACTAGGGGAGTTGAGAAAAAGGAAACGGAGTCGATTTTGATTCATTTCAGTACCAGAGAAATTCCCACTGAGCTCTATTTGGGTTACATGAGATATCGAGTGAGGGAGTTCATGCATAAGCCTTTGAGATGTTTTAAATGTCAGAAATTCGGTCATGCTGCCAAGGTGTGTAAAGGAGTGCAAACATGTGCAAAATGTGGGGGAGCTCATGATTATGGACGATGTGGTGAGGGAACGAGCCCAAAGTGTTGTAATTGTGGAGGGGCGCACAGTGCAGCGTACTGGGGCTGCGCAGTTATGAGAAGGGAAACTGAAATCCATAATGTGAAGTTGAAGAATAAAGTGTCCTATGCAGAAGCTGTGAAAAGAGTTGACCAATCTGGAAGTGTTGGTAGACATTTAAGAGACTTGCCGGTAGTCAGAGACAGGGAGGCGGGGAGTGCAGCGGTTAGGCCTCCTATGAAGGAATATGGCTGGAGGGAGAAAATGGACCTGGTAACGTTTATTGCAGGGGTGATAAATGCGACAGCAGAGGTAAAGTCGAAAACTGACAGGATCCAAATTATTACAAAGGCAGCGGTTCAGCATCTGGGTCTGGTGGGATTGAAGTGGGAAGAAGTGAGGGATGGTCTCTGTGTGATACCTCCAAGCCAGGAGAATGTAGGGTGAAAACTCTGCCCATATGATCATTTTACAATGGAATGCAAGGAGTCTGCTTACGAATGGTCAAGAGTTTAAAAAGTTTGTGGAGGATATGACAGTGAAACCAGATGTAATATGTATTCAGGAAACTTGGCTTCAACCTAGATTTGATTTTGTTTTGTTTGATTATATAATTGTTAGGAGGGATAGGGTGGGGGGAATTGGAGGGGGATGCGCTACCTTTGTAAGACAGGGGATGCCATATAGGGTGCTGGGGCTTGGGCAGGTGCAGGAATATGTGGTGGTGGAAATATGGGTGGGTTTAAGGAGGATAGTTGTTATAAATTATTATAACCCTTGCAAACGGTTAGCTCTTGCTGAGCTAGAGAAAATTGAAGGACAGGATAGAGGGAATGTGGTGTGGACTGGGGACTTTAATGCTCACAGTACATTGTGGGGTGGAAATAGCACTGATAGTAATGGTCAGGTGATTGAGGATTTGCTGAGTGAAAGGAACTTAATTTGTCTGAATGATGGTAGGGGCACGAGATATGATGTTGGAACAGGGCATGAATCAGTTTTAGATCTCACTATCTCATCAACTGGGTTAGCTCCAAGGTGTGAATGGGAAGTCCATGGAGACAGTATGGGGAGCGATCATTATCCTATTATTTGTTCTGTGGATATTGATGTCAGCTTTAGGCCAGGAGGGAGGACTGGGAGGTGGGTCTTTGAAAAGGCAGATTGGGAGAGGTTTAGGGAATTTAGTGACCTGTTTCTTAGGTCCGTTCCAAATACTGATAGTGTGGAAGGGCATGAGTTTGAGCTGCGCCAAAGGATTCATATGGCCGCGATGGAGGCTATCCCGAAAAGTTCAGGGAGGATGGTTAGGAAGGCAGTCCCTTGGTGGAATGAGGAGTGTGAGAAGGCTGTGGAAGCCAGGAAAAGAGCTTTTAGACAGCTGAGACGAACACATAATTTTCAGCATCTTATTGAGTATAAGCAGTCACAGGCTGTAGTCAGGAGGGTCATTAGACAAAGGAAAAGGTCTTACTGGAGAGATTACTGTAGTACTATAGGTTATAGTGTGGATATTAATGAAGTGTGGGGTATGATTAAGAAAATGGAGGGTAATAGGAGAGGGTGGGATTATCCAATTTTTTCAGATGGTGACCTTCTGGCTGTGTCTGACATGGAGAAGGCAGAAATGATGGTGAAGACTTTGAGCAGGGTACATAGCTCTGATAATCTATCAGAAGAGGAAAGGAGGGGTAGAGAGGAGACAATGGCGATATTTGGCGAGGTTATAAAAAAGGAGAAATTGGAGGATAAATATAATGTTCCTTTTACATTGTTGGAGCTTAAGAATGCGTTGGAGAGGTGTAGGAATTCAGCCCCTGGTCAGGACGAAATCTGTTATAGAATGTTATCACATCTGAGTGATGAAGGTTTGCTGTCAATCTTACATCTGTATAATAGGGTGTGGGAGGAGGGACGCATTCCTCCAGGATGGAAAGAGGCGGTCATTGTGCCTATTAAAAAAAACAGGGAAGGATGCTAGTAACCCTGTCAATTACCGGCCGATAGCTTTGACCTCACAGTTGGGTAAGCTTATGGAAAGACTGGTTAATGGAAGGCTAATGCACTTTGTCGAAGAAAAAGGGTTGTTATCAAGATATCAGAGTGGGTTCAGAAAGGGACGGAACACAATTGACTCTGTTCTATGTCTTGAGCATGAAATCAGGAAAGCTCAAATACATAAAGAAACTGTTGTTGCTGTGTTTCTAGATGTTGAAAAAGCATATGATATGCTTTGGGTGGAGGGCCTTCTGATTAAGATGCATCTGTTAGGTATTGGGGGGAACATTTTTAACTGGGTAATGGACTTTTTGAGTAACCGAAGCATTCAGGTTAAAATAGGGAAGGACATATCAAGACGCTGTTTAGTTGAAAATGGAACTCCGCAAGGAAGTGTGGTCAGTCCTCTGCTATTTAATATAATGATTAATGATATTTTCTCAACTGTGCAGCCTGATATTGGACAGTCCCTCTTTGCTGATGATGGCAGTCTGTGGAAAAGGGGGAAAAATGTGAGACACACTTTGAAGAAAGTTCAGGAAGCTTTGACCGTGGTGGAGGACTGGGGTAGGAAGTGGGGTTTTAGATTTTCAGTGGAGAAAACGAAAGCAATGTTTTTTACAAGGAAAAATATATGTGATAGTCTGAAACTGCAACTTTATAACTGTCCTGTGGAGAGAGTGTCTTGTTTTAAATTCCTGGGTGTGTTCTTCGACACTAGACTTACATGGAGAGTTCATATCTCCAATGTAGTGGATAAATGTAAAGCCGTTTTGAACTTGAGATGTCTTGCAGGGAAGGAATGGGGTGCGGATTTGGCCTCTTTAAAACAGATTTATATTTACTTGATCAGAGCGAGAATTGATTATGGGTGTTTGGTGTATGCCTCTGCAGCGGCAACTGTGCTGGCCAAGCTGGATGTAGTTCAAGCTTCTGCCTTGAGATTATGTGCTGGAGCTGTGCGGTCTTCTCCTGTCTGCTCTTTGCAAGTGGTGACGGGGGAAATGCCTCTGGATGTGAGGAGAAAACAATTGCAGGCCAACTATTGGGTGAATCTGATGGGACAGCGACCTGATCATCCTGTTAGAAAAGTTATTGAACCTAGCTGGGAGAGTGAGATGGCAAATCTGTCGAGCTTTGGGTGGACTGGAGAGTCTGTGGCGCAAGAACTGAATGTTTTTCATCAAACCTTTTGTTCAGCAGTACTGTGGCCGTCGATTCCTGTGTGGCTGCTGGATGTTCCAGAGATTGACTTAACAATGCTTGAAATTAAGGAGAAAGATCCTGAAGCAGAGTTAGTGTATAGTTTTCACTGCCATATAGAGAATAGATATAGAGACTGTGTTTTAATTTTTACTGATGGGTCGAAGGACCAGGATTCAGGGGTCACAGGAGCAGCCTTTTTTGTTCAGGGAATGAATGTGCAGGCCTTAAAGAGAACGTCTGATTCATTGCACGTGTTTACAGTGGAGTTATATGCCATCCTGATGGCTGTGCAGTGGACGGATCAACTGCAGGACAGAAAGGTTTTAATATGCAGTGACTCTGTGTCTGCTGTCAAGAGTCTTGGGAAGGGGATGTCCAAGGGGCGGCAGGACCTTGTGTATGACATTCTATTGGCACTCAACAATGTAGGTAGACATGGAGTGAAGGTATCATTTTTATGGGTACCCGCCCATGTGGGGATCAGATGGAATGAAAAGGTCGATGCGTTGGCTAAGGAGGCGACTCGAAGGGAAGCCATAGATGTTCATCTGAGTCTGTCAAAGTCTGAAGGAAAGAGTGTTGTGTGGCAGAATTCTCTTGTTAAATGGCAACAGCTTTGGGAACAAGACGTAAAGGGCAGGCATCTCTTTTCCATTCTTAGTAGGGTTACTGACTCAGTTACTGTTTGCACTAGTGGTAAACGTAAGGAGGAGGTTATCATTACGAGATTGAGAATAGGCCATACATGTCTGAATAGCACACTGTTTCTCTTAGGGAAGCATCAGGATGGACTATGTTCTTGCCAGCAGAGGGAGACAGTTGAGCATGTTTTGTTGTTTTGCAAGAAGTATGATTGCCATAGGCAAGAATTGCTCAGACACCTAAAGCGGTGTGGTCTGAAGGAAGAGTCTTTAAAAAGTGTGCTGGATGTGGGGACAAGTGTAAAGGGAAAACGTCACTTCAAGTTTTTATTTGATACTGGACTGTACGGTAGAATATAGTTTTGTAGAGTGTTAGTCCAGTAGGAGGCAGCAATGCAACATTCTGGATGCCAGCTGCCATAAAACCCAAAAGAAGAAGAAGAAGTTTGGGTCCATTGGTCACCTGGAAGTGCTGCAGGAGAAAACAGACAACAAACAAATGTAGCTCCCACTCACCACGCTAAGTTATTAAAGATTGTACTGAGACCCATGTGTGTGTGATCATTTAACTATGAGGAGCTTATGAAAAACTATCACTACAAACAACTTGTGTGTGCACCCACAAAGTTAGTTAGCTGGAAATTAGTAGTAGCTCAACATAAATGGTGTGTATGGTATCAGGTGTTTGTATGTAGTGTGGTGCATTGGCACCTGGCGCCGGTACTGAAAGAGCTCTGTGACCGTCCGTTTCCCTTCAAAATGATGAGGCGTACGGGGGATACACTTGCCGTTGCACAGCGCAACGGTTAAGCCTAATTTCACTGTAAAATATTTCACATTATTATACATACAGGACACTTTTTCGATGGAATAAAAACATGTATTCTCTTCCCTTCTGGCGGGTTTCATTCGTTTGGTTTGATAGCATGCAGTATTGTTATCATATCGCTTATCCTACGCATATTATGTCACTCTGCCCAATGGAGAATAAGTGTTGAATATGGTTTACAATATTGCATGGTTGTCAAGACAACATGATGTCACACATCAGAGCTGATATGAATATCCAATGAGAAAGTTTTCTGCTGTGCATGCGCAGAAACATTTCTTTGTTCACTGGGCAAGAGAAAGACATGGTGAACACCTGAAAGGCTACCAAAACTTCATTAGATATTCTTCACTCATATTTACAAGAGAAAAAATACCAATGGTGTCACACCTGCGTGCTTTGGCGTGCGCAACAGACGGACACGCAAGCACGCATGCAGCAGACAGCACACGCTCCAACCTGACTCTCACGTGCATGCTGTTAACAACTTGCACCTGCACAGGATTAAGGCGCAATCAGTGCGCCTATATAAGGACTGTGAAAGCACACTCACTTTGCAAAGTATTACATTACCAAGCCTTAGTTTCTTGATTGTTCTCCTGGTTTCCTGATCCCTGACTTCCTGTATCTCGAGTTTAATTCTGCTTGCATCTGTTTGTGCCTCGCTCAACCTATTGCCTGTTGTACTGTTTATAATTTTGCCTGCCGTTCTGGATTGTTTACCTGTTTTCACTTTTATTAATAAACAACACCTTCTGCACATACATCCATCTCCAACCATCCCTGGTTGAATACTTCGCCCAGCTGACAGAATACTTTGCCAAGACATGGATGTAGTAGAATTGAACCAGCATGCCTCTCTACACCATTCCCGGGTTTCCGTGCCTCAGCCCCTAGCCATGTTTTTCTGGCAGCTTTCTGGAATAGACACCCCAGCACCCTATGACGAAGAGGAATATCACCCAAGGGGATTCAGCCTGCAATGTGCCTTCTTTTATGCTGACCTGGAAGAGGCCAAGCCTCCAGAACCTGTCTGGGTCAGCTGCGGGATTTCCTGGCTCATGGGACAAGTGTGCTGATGAGCTGATTACCTCGTAAGAGTGGAACACCCTTGTGGAGGAGGCTGTTGTTCCTGAGCTCCTCCCAGAGGCAGACACAGCAGCAGCAGAGGAGGCCATCGCTCCAGAGCCAGTCCCACAGCCAGTCCCAGAGCCAGCACTCAAGTCTGCGCCAGAGCAAGAGCCAGAGCCAGTGCCCAAACCAGAGCTGGAGCCAGCACCTGAGCAAGAGCCAGAGCCAGCGCCTGAACCAGAGCCAGCACCAGAGCAAGAGCCAGAGCCAGTGGCAATGCCGAACCAGCGCCAGGGTAGGAGCCAGCGCCTGAGCAAAAGCCAGAGACAGCGACTGAACTAGTGCCAGAGCCAGTGCCAATGCCAGAGCCAGTGCCAGGGTAGGATCTAGAGTCAGCACCAACACCAAAGCCAGCTCCAGAGTCAGAGCCAGTGCCAGAACCAGAGCCAATACCAGAGCTAGTGCCTGAACCAGAGTCAGACCCAGAGCCAATTCCAGAACCAGTGCCAGAGGCCAAAGGGGTGGCCTCTGCCCTAGACTGCTATGAAGACATCATTGTCCTGCCACCACCTGGCTACAAAGATGTCGTCCCACTGCCACCCAGCTACGAAGATGTCATTGTCCTGTCGCCACCCGGCTATGAAGATGATGTTGTCCCACTGCCTGGCTACAAAGACGTCATCTTCCCACCGCTGTCTGACTATGAAGACATTGTTGTCATGCCACTGTGCCCTGACAAGGACATGAGTGGTGCTTAGATGGAGCCCATGTTCAGTCAAGAGCTCAAGCCCATGTCCAGTCTGGAGCCCAAGTCCTGTCCAAAGCTCAAGCCCATGTCTGGTCCAGAGCTTAAGTCCAAGTCTTGTTCAAGGCTTGAGCCCAGGTCCAGTCAGGAGCCCATGTCCAGCCCAGAATCCATGTTCAGTCTGGAACCCAAGTCCTGTCCAGAGCTCAAACCCATGTCCAGTCTGGAGCCCAAGCCTGGTCCAGTCCAGCATTTAAGCCCATGTCCAGTCCAGAGACCAAGTCCTACCCAGAGCTCAAGTCCACGTCCAGTCCTGAGTCCAAGTCCTGTCCAGAGCCCAACCCCATGTCTAGTCCAGAGTCCAGAATCCTGTCCATAGCCCGAGTCTGGTGCCACATCAGTACAGAGCAGCACACTGATGTCACGGCATCCAGCATCAGGCCCTCATCCCCGGGGCCAGGGAACATGGATTTGAGCTACCGAAGGGAGCTCTTTGAGGGGGTTCTGTCACTCCCGTGCACTTTGGCATGCGCAATAAATGGACTCTTGAGCGCGCTCCAGATGGTGCACGTGTGAGAGTCAGTTTGGATATTGGATATACACATGCACATTTTTGCTCCATCCCCTTTCCCTCTCCCATAACCATAAGGATACAAGATGCTGGATTTATTCCACAGAGGTAAATTCTTCCCAAATATATTTAAATATCTACTGTTCTCATTGAAAATTCTCAAGATCAAATTGTAATTTTTTTTTTCTTTTAAGCCTCATGAAATCAGGTTCAAGCTGAATATTTGTCTATAATTAGGTTTTATTGCCTCTTATCAAAGAAAAAAAATATTTTTGCTGCTGCATCACTGGAAAACAAAATATATTTACTTTATTGTACTGAAATATGGCTTTCAAGTATCTGAACAACACATTATTCTTTATGTAACTAAATACTTTTGGATTTTAATCACTAAATTTATACATTAATTGGGTATCCTATCATCAAGATGTGTTTTTAAGCCAAGATGTGACTTTTGTCTTCAGGCTATGATGCATGCAACAATGAGTTATTGACATAAAATGGTATAATGTATGCTTTATTTTTGATTTTGGGACAGAAAAGCATCTATCATTACACTGTGTAATTTGTTATATGCTATGCATAAATCCTTGACAGTTTTTTAAATGTGTTGGTGCACATCTGAATTCCAAAACTTGTTCTCTTATTGCAAAGTAAATAAATTCATTTCACAAAAATGCCATCTTCAGTAGCACATTGCATCCACTTCAATATGACTCAAAAGTAACAAGGAATTCACACAGGTCGTTTTTTAACACTCAACATCAGGGAGAAATACAACCCCGATTCCAAAAAAGTTGGGACAAAGTACAAATTGTAAATAAAAACGGAATGCAATGATGTGGAAGT
>JAPEIY010000012.1:18325544-18336057 GCA_026122135.1 Cathorops aguadulce | reverse complement strand
TCGTTCGATTTCATCCTAGACACTCCAGAAAAGGGGCTAAAAGTGTTAAAAACCGGAATTTTCCTTTAAGGTCGGTCCGTATGGAGAAATACCGTGACCCTGGCCCAGAGGACCTCGCTCAGTACTTTCAATACCTCGGTCACAGTATTTCACCATACGGACCTCCCAGCTGGTAAATAACATATATGTATTCATCTTGGTGGATGAAGCCGGGTTCATAATCTGACAAAACAACAGCAGCGAGGATGGAATGTTATTGGGTGTGTTGTCACTTAAATCAGCCACTAGCCCGTGTAATACAAGGCGCCTTATTTCGGATAAGAGAGCGAATGAGAACAAACGCTCCAGTATTTATTGTGGTGTGGGATAATGCGGCATTCCAACACTCCACTGCAGTCGTAGAGTGATTTGCAGCACACCCACGGATGTCGTCACTGTTCCTGCCACCGTACTCCCCCTTCCTAAACCCCATCGAGGAAGTCTTTTCTGCATGGAGGTGGAAGGTTTATGATCACCATCCACATGATCATATATCATTACTCGATGCTATGAATGCTGGATGTCACGATATTTCTCCAGAACAATCCCAAGGATGGATGAGGCATGTCAAGTGATATGCATTGCTCGAGAGGATATTGGATACGATGCAGATGAGAACCTGTGGCCAAATCCAGAGGGCAGGATTCGCGTTACTTCTACTGTAGTATTCTAACAGTCGTGGATCAGCTGCAAGTGTGTTGATCTTTGCTACGGATTTCTATTTTAGGACTTCTGCATTATCGAGTCGGTACAAAAACATTTCAGAGTCCAAATGTTCCTTTTCCAGCACAAAATTAAAATGTTACAGAAAAAAAAAAAGTTTATATCTGAGCAGCACATTACACAAGAGAGCACTTTTCAGATTAAAAAAGAGAACATAATGAAGGCTGCTGGGTTTTGGTGCAAAATTACAAAGCGAGTGTGACAGTCAAAGTGTCCAGAAGAACTGCGGCTGGTTCTGGAAGACTCTCAGTAAAACCTACAGCTCATTTCCGCATCAAACTGACCTCATTGTACCTGAGACTACCATTTTTTTTTTTTAAACAAAGGGTCGTCTCACACCAAATACTGACTTTGTTTCATTTATTATCGCTTACTGATTACTGTTTATAGCTGATGGCTTTGCAGAGGGATATCAATCACTTTGGCCAGAATGGGCAAACAGGTTAGTTGGAAAAGGACACGTCTACCCGTTTCAACTCTACACAAATTCCAATCTTATCTTGTTCGGCTCTCCCAGCCAGCACTGCCTTGGCAAGGTCGTTGCTGTGGCTACATTCTCTCCCCCCCGAAGATCACTGCAGTGAGACTCACTCTGTCTTTGTTTTGGTCTTTATTTTGTTTTGTTCTGTTGTTTGTTCGTTTTTGTGTATACGCTTTTATCTGTTTGTACTATGAAAGCTAAGTGGAACCGGAGTCAAATTCCCTGTATGTGTTCACATACATATATTTGAGTTTTGGGCTGTCAGGTAATGTTTTGTCACATTCAGATTGGTTTTTTAAATTTTCCTTCAATTTGGTCACCTGCCATTTCCAAAGCAGCAGCCAGCTCTCCCCAATCATGACCTCGAATATGCCCAGGTCAGACGGCAGAAAGACGGATGCTGCGACCTGAGATTGATCAGGTGGCGACCGATTGCAGGTGGAGGCAGACGTTTTGCGTCAAATCCGTCGTTGTGGTCAGACGTCTTGCAAGCCGCAGAGTTTTTAAGCTGAATCTTGTCATGAGCCAGCTGGAAGCATCTAGGTCCTGATGCGATCCTTCACGCCATTCCCCAGTTTTCCCCGCACTGCGGCCAGCACACCCATCTCTCATCAACTCATCCACAATTCTATATTATACCACTCGGATATTCATTCACCGTGGGATTGTCTTTGCCTCAGGATATGGTTTTTCACCCCTTTTTCACCCTGGTTTTTGTATTCTATTTTATTTTCCTGCACGCTATGGAGTATTTTGCTCTTCTGTGGATGTCTTTCATTGGGACCACGAGTGTGTTGTTTTCCCCGACACGGAAGCGCTTTGAACTTTTAAATTTTTGAACTGTGTTCTTTGAACCGAGAGCTCTTTCCCGTTGCGAGGCTGCATTTCTAGACTCGATCATGCTTTTTTCACCCTGCGATTGGTCGCTTGAGCATTGCATGACTGCCTGCCTCTATGCGTCAACCTGTTATTTGCACCAATTGGAAATGAATCGCAGCTGAAACGCGAACAGATCGTGATCCACTTGCGTCAACCTGCCTCTACTAAAGACCCTCTGCAACACTCTGACCAGTCTCATGTGTACCTGTGATTTTATTATCACAGGTAGACGCAAGTAACTGAAAACTAGTTGCAGCTTGCTGTCTGACCTGGGCAAGAACCTGGGGAGGGTGAGGGCTAACAAGGGTTTCCAAGACACATTAAGCCAGACAAATGCATCTTTAAAAAAAAAAAAGCTGCTTATGGTGCATCACAACATAACACATTCATAGGACAGTGCTATCTAACCTCTTCAGCATACTGTAGCTGGCTAGTTTCACTCTGAGGATAGGATGAACACTCAGGATCTTCACGTACAAACTGTATCTGTAATGGGGGGTTACAGTGATACTAAGGACTGCTCTGGAAACGTCTGTGTTTTCTTATTTCAGTCTGGTATCTCCCTTTCTGCTGCTCCTATATAGAACAGTCTATACAATAAATAGTGAACAAGAGAACGAGGGAGCAATTTCAAGACGTTGAGCTCATAAAAGGTGGCACTAGCAGCACGAGGTATTCACTATGAACTTTTTAAGCATTTAGTCCACATTCAAGGCACAATCCATTATGCAAATTTACTTTTAAGGCCTACATCTGACAATTGCACAATATACTTACAATTTACTCCCTTCTGGTACACAGTAGGGTTCAGTACGATGGACTTTAAGCCAAGGCTCAAAACAAACAACCCAGAGCACAGACAGTCCAACTCCTACATGATGATTGATTCAGCTTAATAATTCAATTTCACAAAATCCATTTTCATCATTTGCTGACGAAAATGACCATCTTGTAATTTGTGAGAGTAATAATGCCAAATATCTTAAAAACTTTTCTTGAAATACAGCATTAGTAATTAGAAATCGATTCACATTTACTCTAGTAGTTCAAAGAAAGACAAATGGGGACTTCCGGTTCCGCCCCGTCCAAGATGGCAGCTTAGACCACCGTCTCCTCCGACAAAAGTTACAAATACCCTGCTTATTAGACAAATTAAACATATAAAGTACCACACACGGTTAGATAGCAGGGAAAGATGGGACCAAGAGACAAGAGCAAGAATAAAAAAGACACGACCGACCCGAACGAAAAGGATAATGATCCACGAGGCGCAGAAGCTAATGCTAACGTTAACGAAAAAGACGGTGAGCAGCTAGAACAACACGACAAAACCGAGGCGAATATGGAGAGGATACTGCAGGAGATTCGTGACTTCCGACACGAGAACAGCCGGCAACTGGGAGATATTAAAGAGGAGCTCAATAAAACCAACCGGAGAATCGGCGAAGTGGAAGACCGGGTTGAGGAAGCGGAGTCTCGGCTGCTCACCATGGAGCGGGCGCTGAGGACAGTGTTGAAAGTTCAAAGCCAGCAGCAGGAGAAACTCGTTGATCAGGAGGGAAGAGCACGGAGAGAGAACATAAGGATCTACAATGTACCAGAGGGTGAGGAAGGAAACTCGATGTTAGATTTTGTGGAAAAACTCCTCAGAGAAAAACTCGATATCCCCGCGACCACAGAACTACATATTGAAAGAGCACACAGGGCGCTGGCCCCGAAGCCTCCGGCCACCGGCAAACCTCGGTCAATTGTGATCAGATTTCTCCGGTACAGAATGAAGGAAGAAATTCTCCGCAAAGCTTGGGAGAAGAAAGAGATCTGGATGAACAATCAAAGACTCTTCTTCGATCACGACTACCCAAACGCAATTTTGAACAAACGAAAGGAGTATACTGAGGCGAAACGTGTATTAAAAGAAAAAAAGATCCGCTTTCAAACTCCTTACCCGGCCAGACTTCGGGTCTTTTACGAGGATGGCACCCGAATCTACAACACAGTCAGCGACGCGACAAAAGATATGAAGGAAAGGGGACTCCCAGTCACGGTTATACCGCCGCCAGAAGACCCACTTGACCAGATTGATCTCCGTGCCTGGCAGGTGTCAGGAGGGCGACAGTCGGCGAGGGATCGCCCCAGGAGAGCTGACGTTATGGCAAGGCTTCAGGCATTCAGGAGGGATTCCCCCTCTTAGAAACGGGGTACATTTATCTCTAATGAACAACTGCCTACACATGAGGTAAACTGATAATTCGGAATAAAATATAAACATTAATATTTTGAATAACAGAAACCAAATATATGTATATATATATTTTTCTTTTCTTCTTTCTAATCGGGAAAATACTGCCCTTGTCTCTGTGTAGTCCACACAAAAAGAAAGAGCTAAACAATAAGTCTGAGGATGAAAATATATAATTTGAGTAGTAATGGATACTTTTATTTTATGGACAAAGCTGCTGTGGAGGGCCCCTCCTTCACTTTTGTGTGGAAAGGCTTTCCCTCCAAGACCAGATTTCTCCTCTGGTCAGCTAAAGGGTCACTTCATGAAAACCTTACTTTTGGAAGTTTCTTTTGTGCAAAGGTTGAACTTGAAAGTTTTTTTTTTTCAAGTAGTTTGTTATTGTTCACATGTTTTACCAGAGAGACTGACTGCAGTAGATGTTTCAATGTTTTTTAACATCCTTTATAAAGGACAGGATGCATGAAAATATCAAGATAGTTTCCTTCAATGTCAATGGTATACTTAACCCGATAAAACGCAGTAAAATTCTTACCAAAATGAAAAAGGAGAAGGCACATATAGTTTATCTACAGGAGACACATCTGGACAATAAAGAACATGAAAAACTGAGAAGAATGGGATTCACAAAAATATTTTTCTCATCATATAAGTCTAATCACAAAAGAGGGGTAGCTATTCTGATCTCAAACAAGATCTCATTCGATCTGATAGATGAACAAAAAGACAAGGAGGGCAGATTTATTCTAGTGAAGGGAGCAATAGATGGGATCAAAATTACCCTCCTTAATATTTACGCTCCTCCTGGTAGTGATTTTGCTTTTTTCCAAAGGATATTTGATTTAATAATAAGCGAAACTGTGGGAATCCTAATATGTGGAGGGGACCTGAATATTCACCTGCAACCGAAATTGGATGTTTCAAACCATACACACACCTATAAAGCAGTGGCCAAAAAGGTTAACAAATTACTCAAAGATATAGATCTAATGGATGTATGGAGAGACATGTACCCCAAAACTCGGCAATATACGCATTTTTCAGCCCCCCACTCTGTTTATACTAGAATCGATTATTTCATCACTTTTGGTAAGGATAGATCAAGGATTGAGGACACAAGCATAGGAACGATGGACCTGAGTGACCATGCCCCAATATATTTAACCTTAAATCTGGTTGAATGTCGCAGAGAGACAATTTGGCGCTTCAACTCAAGTCTGATCAATGACCCATCATTTAAAGAACAAATGAGTGCAGAAATTCAATTGTATATTGAAGATAATGTTACTGAAGATGTTTCACCTCCTATGATATGGGATGCAGCGAAAGCCGTTCTGAGAGGCAAAATCATAGTAGCAGCATCATTAAAAAAAAGGACACGTCAGAGAAAGCTGCTGGATCTACAGAACCAATTAAAAGTGTTGGAAAATAGACATGCACAGTATCAAAACATCAAAATCCTACAACAAATTAAGAAAATTAGAAATGAAATCAATTTAATTTATACGCAGGAAATTGAAACGAAAATGTTATTTACTAGACAAAAATACTATGAGAATGGCTCTAAATTCACAAAACTATTAGCAAGAAAATTAAGAAAGAAAGAGGCGGACAGCCTTATATATAAAATACGAGATCCCCACAAAAACTCAATAGAAAGTAAACGGGATAAGATTCAAAAAATCTTTGAATTATTTTATAAGCAATTATACTCTAAAATACCAGAGGACACTGAAAATAAAATTGACTCTTTCCTGGAGACTTTAGATCTACCGGTTTTGTCTGCAGACCAAAATAAGGCTTTAACTGCTGAAATAACTGCAAAAGAATTAAATGAAGCCATCACTAGATTAAAAGCTAATAAATCACCAGGAAGTGATGGTTTCACTGCAGAGTGGTACAAGGCATTCAGAAAGGAGCTCATGCCAATACTACTGACAACATGCAATTGGGCTTTAAAGAAGGCAACGACCCCGCCCACATGGAAAGAGGCAGTCATATCTCTCATACCGAAAGAAGGGAAAAACAGGATGGAGTGTGGATCTTATCGACCAATTTCCATTCTTAATGTTGATTATCGTATTTACACGTCCATAATGGCAAAGAGATTGGAAAAATTTCTCCCTACCCTGATTCATAATGACCAAACTGGATTTATTCACACGCGCCAAACACACGATAACATAAAACGTACACTACATATCATGGATCATATTCAACAACATAAGGTTAAATCAATGATACTGAGTTTAGACGCGGAGAAAGCTTTCGATTCGGTCAGCTGGCAATATCTATACAAAGTCCTGAATAAATTCGGCTTTAATGAATCCGCGACAAACATTATAAAAGCCATTTACGACAATCCTACGGCAAGACTTAAAATTAACGGTCACATATCCAATCCCATCTCTTTAGAGCGGGGAGTAAGACAGGGTTGCTCTTTGTCCCCACTCCTTTTTGCAATTTTTTTGGAGCCACAAGCTCAATACATTAGACAAAATGACAAAATAAGTGGTATCAAAATGAATGGAGTGGAGCATAAAATAGCTTGTTATGCGGATGACGTCCTCTTATATTTAACACACCCTGAGACATCTTTGCCCGAAGTGATGGATTTTTTAAAGGCTCTGGGCCCACTATCAGGATATAAGCTTAACATAAATAAGACTGAAGTCATTACTTATAATTTACAACTATCAGAGAAACTTAAGAATACATACCCACTGAAATGGAAAACAGAATTCTTTAAATATCTAGGGGTGATAATAACCAAAGATTTGTCTAGGTTATATGAGAAAAATTATGACTCTCTGCACCGAAAAATTAAAGAAGACCTTGCAAGGTGGAATCTGGTTCCTTTCCTAAGTCTGAGTTCGAGAATAGAATCAATCAAATTTAATGTCTTACCGAGATTCCTATATCTTTTTCAAGCCCTCCCAATTACAATAACTCAAGATAAATTTGCCGAATGGAATAAAATGATCTCAAGATTTGTGTGGCAAGGGAGAAGACCACGAGTTCAATTTAGAACATTACAGCTCCCTAAAGAAAAAGGAGGCTGGGGATTACCATCCCTAAAAAAATATTATGTTGCAGCGCAGGTCAGAACCTTATTGTGCTGGTGTAATCCATCCTACACTGCGCAATGGAAAGATATTGAACTCAAAATGATACCGGGTGTCCACATCCAGGCCATATTGCCAGACAAAAACCTGCCAAGACTCATAAATGAGTTAGATAATCCATGGGTAAAAACTGTGCTGAAAATTTGGAGAAAGGTTATAAAAGAACACAACCTCGAAGAAGACATTAAAATCCTGGGCTGGTGCGCATATGACTCTGGTTTTATTCCAAATACTGTTGACTCTAAATTCAAGTCCTGGATAAAAAAAGGTATAACTTCTATGTGTGGGATTGTAGAGAAAAATGATCTTATGTGCTTTCAAACTCTGAAAGAGAGATACTCATTAGAAAAAGAGGATCAGTTTCGATTTTTTCAATTAAGAAACTACTATAACCTGAAAATTAAGAAAACTTGCACCAAAGATGCTAATAGAGCCTTTATCCAACTTTTCATAAATGCATACAAATCAGATAATAAGAGGGGGATCATATCACAATTGTACAGGTGTCTCCATGCTTTGGAAGATCATTCCACCAGATATATTAAAGAAAGGTGGGAGAAGGAAGGAAGTTTCCAAATAACAGAGGAAGAATGGCAGGATATATGCTCATTTCAGTGGAAATGCACGAAATCCCACACATGGAAAGAGTTTTGCTGGAAAAATACTATCCGTTTCTTTATTACTCCACATGTAAAGTCTCATTATGACAAAGGAGGCTCTCGGTGCTGGAGAAACTGTGGTTGTCAAGTTGCAAATCATTATCATATTTTCTGGGCATGTCGAAATATAGTGAATTACTGGACAGACATACATCAAGCATTACAGATTATTTTTAAGGCACAAATACCTTTTGATTTCAAAACCATGTACTTAGGCCTCTTTCCTCCGGAGTTGAGAGACACTGATACATACTTAATGGGTATATTACTAACCGCAGGGAAGAAGGCCCTAACTAAAAGATGGCTGTTGCCTTCAATACCGAGCCTTGACAATTGGATAGATGTGACTTATGAGATCTACAAGATGGAGAAGATTACCTTCTCGCTAAATTTAAAAATGGATAGTTTCCTACAACATTGGGGAAAATGGACGAGATACATCGAACCTAGGAGACCCGACTTAGTTAAAATAAGGCCATGAAGGAAACGTTTTTATTTATTTATATTTTATTTCAGACCTACTTTAATCAAAACGCAATCCATGTCTGACCTTCTTATTATTATATGCCTTTGAAATCGTAAAACTATATTGCTGTTCTGTTTTCATCTCTCTCTGGTTGTATATAGTTATGTTCGGTTTTGTTTCCTTGTTGTTGTTTTTTCTGATTGTGTTTTCTTATGCATACATATGTACATATGCAAGTTAGTAAGTACATTGGAACAGATGAGAGAATGGCGCATGTGAGCAAATGTACAAGTTTTACATTAAGATTTTCTTTTCTCTCTGTCACCTGTAAAAGAAAAAAAAGAAAGTGGACTATGAACCCATCGACTGAGAAAACAGGCAGAGGAAATGCGGGTGGAAATATATCTTTATATTTTTCTTTTATCTTTTTTTTAATCCCTCCTCCCTACTGTCTGAGGTTGTATGCTATGTAAAGGTGCACTTTGAAATAAAAGAGAAAATAAGAAAAATAAAATGTTTACCATTATCATTTAATAGGGCTGTAAAAGTCCTGTATAACATTCTGCATAACTAATAAGTTTATTAGCATTATTCAAAAAAAAAAAATTGGGCTCTTACAAAACTATCCATAAACAAAAGATAAGAAAATACTTAAAAAATAAGATAAGGATATGATCAAAAATTCTGAAAAAAGAAAAACCACATGAAAATATTATACATGTATACAAATCTAAATAAGAATAATAAACAGCATACAGCAACAACAACAAAAAAATCTAATAATAAAAAGCAATCCTATGTCCTTGAGGAAGAAAAGAATACAAATTCTGTTAAAAACTCCTATCCATTGTGGCATGCAGTGCAGTCACGAGGCCGTGTGTAACACAGGGTGCGAGAGATCATGGAGAAGCCCGAGAGGAGCTGTGAGCCAGGCGGCCTCATGGTCAGGCACAGGACACATACATTAACCCTACTTTATTAGAGGTTAAGCAGCTGAAGTGCTTTACAAGTAAATGTGTGCTCCTTCCTGGAAAGCATTAGATTATAGGTCAGCTCTGGTGAATAATTAAAAAAAATGTTTGTGCAGATTAATCTACTGAAGATCTGAAAATAAATAAATAACGCGTTCCACCACAGGTCGAATATAATTTCGTACCTCGGCTCTTCAAATACCACATAAGGGTGAATTAATGTAATGTAGGATATTTTACAGTAATTCACCCTCATGAAACATCAAATTAATGTGTTCCATATGACAGTAATTCACTATAGCTTAGCTCTTCAAAGCCACCCTCAGCGCGTTCAAAGCCACCCTGTACCTCAGCTCTTATACCTCAGCGCGTTCAAAGCCACCCTGTACGTCAGCACGTTCAAAGCCACCCTCGGCGCGTTCAAAGCCACCCTGTACCTCAGCGCTTATACCCCTGCTCTTCAAAGCCACCATGTACCTCAGCACTTCTACCTCCACACATCAAAGCCACACTGTACCTTGGCTCTTATACCTCCACTCTTCAAAGCCATACTGTACCTTGGGTCTTATAACTCAGCTCTTCAAAGCCACCCTGTACCTCAACTCTTCAAAACTACATGTACCATGGCTGATCTACCTCAGCACTTCAAAGCCACACTGTACCTAAGCGCTTCATTGATTTCCCAGAGCCCTCAACCTCAACTGAAGATCAACAGCTAGAACTAAAATCATCTCCTTTCAAAGATGAACATGAGATTATAGAAGCCAGCAGTGAGAATTATAACTGATTAACTGATATCAGGGAACTACTTTTACTAAATGGTAAAAGGACTTTTACAACCCTGATTCCAAAACAGTTGGGACAAAGTACAAATTGTAAATAAAAACGGAATGCAATGATGTGGAAGTTTCAAAATTCCATATTTTATTCA
>JAPEIY010000012.1:16623069-16633455 GCA_026122135.1 Cathorops aguadulce | reverse complement strand
CCGCACCTTGCATAATCAGTGTTTTTATTGCAATAAAAACACTGATTATGCAAGGTGCGGCCTCTTTCTTGAAGCATTGAGAGTTATAGGATAAAACAGTTCATAAACCTCTCTACCAAAAGCCTCTCTACCCATTCATACCCATTGTGTGCAGACAGACAGACAGAGGCAGATGACAGATTTGGTTTAAGTGCGCAAATACACAGACAGGCAGACAACAGGTCACACAGATTTCAGAATCAGGGTGGTCAGCAGCATACTGAGTGTGGAAGTGACAGTGCAACAAGGTGTAAGTAATGAGAGGAGGGCGCAGCACACACAGTTCTTGGAAGCTAATGATAGACATGGACCAGCGGTATCCCTGAAGTCTGTGTCGTAGATTCAGTATATGAATGTGAACTGTGGATATTTATGAATTGTTGAAGGTATGTTGTGATTGTGAATGCTGATACATTAGTGTGTAGTATTTGTTGTAGTTTGCAGTAACTTGTGCATGTGAATTAAGACTGTAATAATATGGTGCCCATGTCCTAGAAGCCAACTGAGCTTGTTTGCTGTAAATCACTTGCCTGTGCCCGACCATACTACCTGTGAGACTGTGCAAAATTTCTAGGCCAGACCCATGCTCACAGACTTTGAAGTCACAAAAGCCAGGCCAATTGCACACATCACATTGTGCCGGTAGTTCACCTGTGGGTATTGGAGGGTTGGAGTAGAGCAGGGGTGGGGGATCTATGTCTTGACAGCCATTTACGGCCTTTGAGTCTGTTTTATCCAGGCCCTGAGATAATTGTAATGTTATTCAAGATTCAAGATTGTTTTTAATTATTGTTGTTGTTGTCATTACTATTATTAATATTACTATAATAATAATAATAATAATAATAATAATAATGATTTCATTGGTGGCTGCAAATCAACCATAGCTGAAGCCATATGCCAATAGCAAGCATAGTAATTTCGTTGTAAGTGAAATAGTGCTTTAACAGCTGTTTGCGCAGGTTGTTTTATGAGTAAGATGGTACATACACAAAAAGATGGGAGTGTGTGGTGTGTCGTCATATAATGTTACGTTGTCACCTACCAAACAAGAATGGACAGAGCAGCAAAGCTGTACGCAGGTTAAGCTCCTTGGAGCATGTACAGTCTCTCATTTTATATTCACCACACCAAAGCTGTGGATAGTAAAATGTAAGGAAAAAATGTGGAGCAAAGGAAATTACCTGTGCACAAACTTCATCCAGCCAAACAGGGTGGTTTTTGAGTGGCTGAAAATTGACTTTTCCCTGATGGACTTCCTGCGATTTCTGTGGCCCCTTGTACATCTCCTGTGGGTAAGGAAGCAGCGAGTTAGGAATGAGAAAACCACGACGACTCACCTTGTTTCCAGGAAAAATATTTGCCTCTCCTTAGCCTTTACACATAGGCTTAAGGTGCACCGGGTAATATTTTTAGTAGTTATTTTCCAGACTCTATGCTGCCAATTCACAAATGTTACCTTTTTAACAAATACTTACCACCACCATCAGATTCTAAGCATTTAACATTACAGGGAAAATTGCACTTTTCATACATGAAAAGGGGGATCTTCTCCATGGTCCGCCATTTTCAATTTCCAGAAATAGTCATTTCAAGCTGCAAAACTTGCTGCAATTTGGTCATACTAGTAAATACTAGTTTATTACTTGGTAAATATTCATGAAAATATGAAGTTGGCAATAGGCAGCACAATTTCAATGAGAACCATAGTTGAAATAGCCAACCTATTTTGGCCACAATCTTACACAGAGCACCTTTAAATCTGGCACAAGTCATGAGTGTATCTCTCTAGAATACATTTGCCAAGAATAATTGAACTTAATGTGCCTTTCCCAACAGATCAACCCATAAAGACACTTGACCCACCCAAAAGATAATCAAACTGTTGTTACAACATGCAAAAAAAAAAAATAGTGGGCCATGACTTTCTAGAACATTGTAAAATTAGACAATAGCCAAAACAACTGTAGGGCCCAGGCCTTTTATAGACCTACCTAAAAAAAAAAAAAAACAGGAGCTTTTTTTATTGTGAAGAATGGATAGTGGTCATCTGACTCGGGCAAATAGCACTGTCAAGATTATACTTGTGATAAAAGACCTTAATGTGCTCTAAAACGTTGCATCTGCATAACAAGTTAACAAATATGGATAACAGTTATGTGGATTGCAATCCAAATACGCTTGCACCCTTACCCCAAGGTTAAACAAAACCTGAACTTACCACTCATAGCTGTCGGTGCAATTGCTCCTATGAAGCTTCATGCGATGTCCACATTTGTTGCATCTCACCTTCTTGGCCAGTAATTTTTTCTTCTGCAGCCATTTTATTATCTTCAAACATTTTTTCTCTGTTTCCCTTCCCTCTGTAAGCTTTATCCATTTGCGAGATAACCGCGTCATTTTGTTCTACATTACTGTCTAAACCCGCCAGAAATTTTCATACCTCTCTCCGGAAATGACCAATTCAAGAAGACTCAAATACATGGTCCCACCCACTCAACGTATCTACTAAGGATATACAGGACTTCTGTTAACTTTTGTTCTTTTGTCAGACTATAATATTATGAAGAATTTCATCAAAATATCCCTGCAGTGTTATTACACTTGAATAGCATATTATCTTGTAAATTGCGTGCTCTGTACAATGTTTTCATTTCCGTTCCCAAGACATGGCTTTAGTCTGATAGGTTGTTATAAGCGCTTTTTTGGCGGGGTGGGGAGTGATTGGTTGGCAGTAGTGTCGTTAGGGATTGAACCAACCCCTCATCATTCATTCACAAATGGCTTCAACGCGAGCAGCTTCAACACGGCGCCAGGGCAAAGGACGGCAGCCTGATTCTGAAATCGAAAAGATTGACGACGAAGAGGAGTTACATATTTCTGCAGGTAGACCCTAAGCATTTTCATCCTTGTGTGATATTGAATGCAGCTGTTATTGTTAACACAAGAACTCTACTAGGGACAGTGGTGTAGTCTACTTTTTTGAAGTGGGTATACTGTATATTCGGCAAGTCATAGGCTCAGTGGTTACCAAACTAGGGGTCGGGACTCGACCCCTCGGCACCCCTCGGGACCAATATTAAGTGACAAAAATGTTTGCGCAGATTTGCACTTACCTGCCCCTTGTATGCGTGAGGGACATCATAAATTCACTTTCATTGCGTGGACTGTGTGCTGTGTATCTTAAATGAAATGGAACTCCATGTGCCACTTTATCTTTGTACTCATCTGTCATAGAGCAAGGTCTAACAGAGTGAACAACTATGTTTCATATGAGGAGTTCAGATGCAAAGCCCTCTAAAAGCTATGACAAAAATAGGCAAATTTTAAGTTTCATTTTTAAGCATTTTCATCAATGACAATCAAAAATGTTACTGTCAAGTACAGCAAGTCAAGCCCAAATAAAATTTAAGATTAACTTATTTTTAAATGTTGGCCAATAGATATATAGCCTTTTTTGTAAACTCATCACATGCACTAAAGGTTTTTGCATCTGGCATTATATCGCAGTAACAGTGTGGTAGATGATGTTATTTACCCATAAGTACAGATACTAAATCTCTCCATCCATGCATTACCATGGATAGCATGGTTCTGGCTAGTAAAAAAAGTTAGTTCATGATAGAGACTTAATCCAGACAGCCACAGTAGGCCTACATATCATCATGTACACCGTTTACAGACAATGGCGATTACGAGTTATTCTCAAAAAAGAATCCCAGATAAACAAACGTCCAGAAATTAAAACTGACCAGGGTAAAGTGGATCAGAGTAGCCTACGTTAGCTCGAGAGCAACGAAAGCTAAACTCCAGCATGACTAGCCTGTGTTATTACCGTGTTATGTCCACAAATTAAACGACCTAGAAGGGCAACTTGGTAGCAATACAAGTCTCATAAAAAGCGTGAATGATGTGTTTGACTCTTAACTTACCTTCGGAAACTACGTAGACTACACCACTGACTAGGGATATTGTACCTTTCCACAGGTGAAAATTGGAATTAACCAAGGATAGTGATAACAACTATCAACTATCCAACGCATTTATTTAGTGTTTAGGTAAACTTCCCAACTAATTTCATTTAGATTGCAGCCTATAGGCCTATCGAAACTTTATTTGAATTGCTGTGGTCAGTTAGCTGCGTTACCCAACTAGCCACACGAACGATGTCATAGCATGTAGCCAACTGGTTGGATCAGCATGACTTTTCATATTTGAGCTGGTTTGTTGTGATTAAACATGTGTTTTGTCGATATTACTGTATATGTGTGTGATATTTTGAACGAATTAGGCCTATATATGCCTAACCGTCTAGATTCATAAAGCCATTTAGCTTTCAGCTGAACTGTTAGCTCCATGTGTCGTCCCCATTTCGGAATCGCAAAAACATTGGTTCCTATTACAGTAGTAAATAATCACTTCATTAATGGGAAAGAAGTCTATTTATGATCACGAGTGACATTGGTCCTGTGCAGATTTGCAGTTGCTACATGATTTTGTTATGTGTTCTTAAGGTGCAGTTAAGTTTCACAAGCATCACGTCCGCACAAACATGGGAGTATGGACACTTGCAACAGTGCCACGTGAAGTGTGTGTGTGGGGGGGCGGGCGGGCGGGCGTGTGTGTGTGTGTGTGTGGGGGGGGGGCGTGCGCGCGCTCGCTCATTGCGCGTTAGAGAGTGAGGGGAGCATAAGATTATGGAGTAAAAGTAGGCCGGTGTAAAATTTACAGCGGGCGTACAGTAGGCTAATGGCAAGAGAATGGGTTAGCGGCTAGCGCTGGCTTCATTTTTGAGCCTGAAAATGCTTTACCCCCTCAAGTAAATTAACTTAACAGTAGAGAGTTTGAAAAAGATAACAAATTGTATGATTTTTAGGTCCATGCTGTTGCCATTTGAAACAAATTTGCCTATATAGAATAGGATAGGCTTAAATTGCTGCAATTGTTAGCGATGCTGTATGATACATACATTACACAGTATATGGAAACCTTTTATTACCCCACAGGAAATGTGTCCAGCTTTACGAATTATTCTGCCTGACAATGTATTTGTAGTGTGTGTGTGTGTGTGTGGGAGAGAGCGAGAGAGAGAGAGAGAGAGAGAGAGAGAGAGAATGGGCTAACTTATATTGATTAATTAATTACATAATTTAATTGCTTTGATCGCCTAACAGCAGTAATGAATGGGGGGAGGGGGGTAGCACCAGTAAGACATGAAAACTACTTTCAAGATTGATGTACATTCACGAAACAATAAAATGACACAATCTCCAAAATGTTTTTTCTTGTGCACCAACAGCCCCAACAGCCAAAATTATTATGGAGGCCGCCAAAAAGAAGGAGGAAAACCTTCGAAAGACCATTGAAAAGCTCAACAAAGACAATGAGGCACTCCAAGAGCAGCTGTCTCATTGTAAGTATCTTACTATGTCCTTACTCTTTAAGTACAACCACCGTAGAGCATTGTAGCATTTTGATTAAAAATTAAGTGGTTAGGTTAGACTTTTAGCCCAAAAGTTGTTGGTTTGACTCCCGACCCGCCTGGTTGGTGGGTGGAGTAATTAACCAGTGCTCTCCCTCATTCTCCTCCATGACTGAGGTACCCTGAGCATGGTACCGTCCCGCCGCACGCCTCCCTTTCGGGCGTCTTTTTGCAAAAAATGTCTTGTTAACACTCGCAACGAAGTGCCTTGATGGTTGTAAAAATGATGTAAAGGTAGTGAAAAAAGGTATTAAATGGTAGTAAATTTGACTTCAAGATTGGTGTATATACCCTGATGTAACTTTATCTTGACAACACCGTGGTCACTGCTGGAAGCCGAGTTGGTCCCGTTGAGGCATATGCTATAAGAAGAAGCACATTGTTTATCTAGATTATTTGGTGAAATGCAATGTAGGCTATCAGCATATTGCATATAGACTACCCTACCCCGATGCAACTTAATCTTGACAAGGTCTTTACAAGAAGCTCGCAGTTGCTGTGAGTCGAAGGTCCCGTTATTGCAAACGAGACATATTAGATGCATTAAGTTTGTGAATTAACTTAAAGGTACACTGTGCTGGAAATGGTCAAAAAAGGTACTGCAACTATGTTGCTCATTGAAACTGGGCTGCCTATTGCCAAATTTGATCTTTTCATGAAAGTTTATTAAGTAATAAACAAACATTTTCTAATATGACCCAAGTACAGTCATTTTTGCTGGTAAAAATGTCTATTTCCTGAAATTCAAAATGGCGGACCGGAGGGGTTTAAATATCTGCGAAGGCGGGAGCAAGTAATGACAGCTGTCAATCACTTGCGGGCTTCCTCCCGAACCATGTTTATGTATAAACAACATTTAACTTTACGTAAATGCCAAGCCTTATGGAACATGTTTTAACTGTATAATGGGGATGTAAATGCATCACATAAGGGTAATGTAAACAAATCACATAAGGCGAATGTAAACAAATCAAATAAGGGGAATGTAAACAAAGCACTTAAAGGTACACTGTGCAGGAAATGGTCAAAAAAGGTACTGGAACTATGCTGCTCATTGAAACTGGGCTGCCTGTTGCGAAGTTTGATCTTTTCATGAAAGTTTACTATGTAATAAACAAATATTTTCTAGCATGGCCCAAGTACAGTAGTTTTTTGCAGCTAAAAATGTCCATTTCTTGAAATTCAAAATGGCGGACCATGGAGAAGATCCCCCTTTTCATGTATGAAAAGTGCAATTTTCCCAGTCATAATGAATACTTTTATTTTGATGGTGGTGGTAAGTATTCATGAAAAAGGTAATATGGGTAGCATGAATTCTAGAAATAAACAACTAAAAATCTTACACAGTGTACCTGTAAGAGGAACGTAAATAAATCACATAAAGGGTGTGTAAAACATCAAATTAAACCACACGTGGCCAAAAGCACTCAATGTTACGGTAACATTTCATTTAAAGCCTATGTGATTCATTTAAATTCCCTTTATATGGTTAAAATATGCACCATAAGGCTCGACATTTACTTTAAATGTATGTGATGTAATTACATGGAAAAACTACATGTGATTATATTACATTAAGTATATCAACCCTGAATACTTATACTAAATGAAGCTTAAACATTGTTACAATAAGTTTGTGTCAACATCCAAAAGTCATTAGCCTTAACAATCCAAAAACCACAAAGCAGAAACCACATAGCAGAATTCATTCATTCATTTATTTACCCATTAACAGACAGAAAAGGCTACCTAAAGGCACATTGTCCTTTTTAAATGAGTCAACCTTTTTTCTGATTTTAAAGTTGATTTTGTTTGTGTTTGTGTGTAAACAGCTCACAAAAGCACAGACCTTAATGGACCTGTCTTGAAACTCTGTCTGGTTATTTTAGTGAGGAGTTTCAACTCAAAGAAAGCATCCACCACTTTCCATAAGGAACCGTGATGGGTGATGAGTTCAGACATACCTCTCTGATCAGTCTACAGTGTGGCGTTACTTTACTTTAGCTCAATCAGTATGGCATAGAGTACCATAAACAGCTGAAGATAGAAGCGGCCAAGCTCCAACATATTTCACCCATTTAAATGCCCTTGCAAGAGATGCACAATCCAAGTGTGATGTTTCATGTTGTCCAACTACACTTGGCACTGTAAAACATTTCAAATTGGTTTAACTTGGAAATGCAAGTTCACCTGCTGCCTTGAAAATGCAAGTTAACTCAATTTGACGATTATCTTTGTTTCAACTCAGGGACAAGTCTCAATGAGTCAAGACAACTAAATAATTCAAGTCTAACCTTTGAAAACTTGCACAGATTAGTTCAAATTAAAACACTTTTCAGGGCTCATTGAGTTAAAGAGAAAAAGTAAGTGGACATAACTAAACAAGGCTGAAATGTTTTACAGTGGGTGCATTTGGTCAAGCAAGCACATTTAAATAGGGAAAATGTAGTAGAGCTTGGTCACTAACTTAAGCCATGTTCAGTACTGTGTGAGCTCAAGGCTAATGAAGTAAGGCCACACACAAAGACCTGAGAGGTACACATAAAAACCCAGTGAACAGGATTCAGTAGTAGGGAAACATGGTGGATGGTCCCTTGGAGAGAACTCTTAAATTTCTTCCACACTTAAGGATGAGCAAATATGATCAAAGAAATCGCATAAATCAAGGTACATTGTTCTATGTGTTAGAACCTTTTTTGCTTTAAGAGTCCATTTTGTTTATCAAAGTGTGTTTGTGTGTCAACAGCTTACATACAAAAAAACTCAAAGCACATTGCCGTTCTACAATGTTAGAACCTTTTTGCTGTGAGGTCCATTTTGTTTGTTAAAGTCTGTTTGTGTGTTAACAGCTTAAAAAAAACATAAAAGGCACACTGTCCTCCTACAATGTGTTATACTTTTGTTTTGTAATGTTATGCCTGTCTTTCATAATAGACCAGAAAAAAACTGAAGATACCAAAGAAAAAGAGTCTGAGGAATCTGAACAATCCTCCTCAGAGTCCTCCTCAGAGTCCTCCTCCTCCTCCTCTTCGTCGTCCTCCTCCTCGTCCTCTTCCTCCTCCGATGGAGGAAAAAAGAAGAAGAAGAAGAAGACGAAGAAGAAGGCCAAAAAGCATCTGAAAAGCAAAAAGCATCACAAAAAGAAGGGCAAGAAAGCAAAGAAGGAGAAGCACATAAGGAGAGGTATATTTCAGTTTTTGTACATCTTTCTTGTTTGTGTTCTGTGTGGAGCAGTTTATAACACTGAAGGCTAAAGAACACTGCTTCATTCACACTTGCCTGTGCTGCTTTGGCACCGTCAGCAGACGCTTGAACAACACAACAACTTTTAGGGTGGTATTTGGAGTTAAGATGGGTTTGTTTAAAAATGTAAACAAATCATGGTCCCTTCACAATAGCCAGGATCTTAGAAAGGGCTGAACAGAAATGGTACATGGTTGGGTCCTGGCAAATCATGGGTAGTGTGAGTAATACAACCGAGGAGAGGTTGTGAAGGATTGTATGAGAAATGGTTTTGGTGGTGATCAGCATAACACTGACACCAGAGTTTTTGGTGGTTGATGATGTAACCCAGTGGGAGAAAAAACGGGCCAAGAACTGAGCCTTGGGTAACAGGACAGGGATATAGTGGGGTATGTGATGGTTGAAGGTGGTGTATTGAGATGGCACTGAGGTCGAGAAGGAGGGCAATGGTAAGGAACATAGACAGAGGAAAGAAGAAGGCCAGATTGAAATGTAATTGGCAAGGAGTTAGATCTTGAATTTTGTTGCGATAGCTCTTTCCAGAGGCTTTGACAGGAATTTGAGGTTGGAAATGAGTCTGTAGTTGCAGTGGTTATCTGAGTCAAGGCCAGTGGGATGATGGCTGCAAGTTTTAAGAGGTGGATGATTCACTGACAATCTTGAGTGACAAATGTTAAGTTTTCATACATGGCAACCAAATGTCGAGGACAAACATAACCATTTAGTGAGATATCAGACAATGTTCTGTTTGATGGTGATGGCATGAATTTCAATGGATGCGATGATGTACTGATATATAAACAAACCTCAACCATGCATGGTCTGACCATAGTCTAAGTCAAGTTTAATGGTAAGTAGAGAAGAGTACCATTTATTAATCCCGGGGGGAAATTGAGGTGTCCATGGAACAGGGGGGAACAAGCTTCTTTGGTTGTCAAAGACTGTAGAGGGGGTGGGGTACAGGGGTAGTTGGTAGTAGAGTCTGCTCGGTGTCCTCTTCTTAGCTGTGGAAGTGAGAGCCACCAGTTCTGTGCCTACAACAGTATGCTGCCACATATCGCCCCTTTTTGCCATGATGGCAATATCTACTCATCATGGAAACATTTAATATCGGCAATGGATGTGACAACCAAAGAAACTAGAATTGAATAAGAACTATCACTCGGGAGGGAAATGCATTGGCCACGGTGTAGTATGTGGGCGTAGCTTACGGACACGGTGCGCGTGGTCAGGGGGAAATTGTGATTCCCCAAAATCCAGAAACTCCGCAAAAATCGGCTGAAAGAGGATATCCGGTTGTCAGGGTTCAGTGACTGAAGCCTCTATGGTGTGGCTTAATTAACTGCAGCTGTCAGTCAGCAGTAATTGAGGGGGATAATTAAGGACAGCTGACAAACATTCACGGTGTCCAATGACCTGTTCCACACTCCAACCCTGGCGGTAGTGGCATTGTATTTTACCATCTTGCCTCTAGTACTGACCGTAGAAGAAATGGGACTCCCCTCGCCGCCAAGCCATACTACGCAGTTATGACGTAGTTGAACCCTCCTATCTATCTATCTATCTATCTATCTATCTATCTATCTATCTATCTATCTATCTATCTATCTATCTATCTATCT
>JAPEIY010000012.1:16529154-16539230 GCA_026122135.1 Cathorops aguadulce | reverse complement strand
GGCCAAGCAGCAGTCTGTGAATGGAGGGCGGGGTCGGGGAAGGTAAGTGGCTAAGTCATTCCACCTGCTGTCAATTAGTGTGCGTGTGTGTGTGTGTGTGTGTGTGTGTGTGTCTTACTTGACAAAGTTATGTGGAACCACTTGAAACAACATTTTTAAGTAAATCCAACATATCTTTTTTTTTAGCGTGTCATCACCCGGCATCGCTGGAGCAAGCCATTGAGCTTGCAGAGGACCATCTGGAGGCGGCTCCAACAGCAGACAGACGAGGCATCTCTCCTCGCTTCTCTTCTCTCTCTTTTCTCCCCCTGTCTCTCACCCCCCTCCCCACCCCATTCCCCTGGCATGGAGACAGTGGCTGGCTCCTCCCCACCCAGCCCATTGCACCCATGGTGTCCTCCCCTCTTCCTCTCCTGTGTCTGTGTTGTCTCCCCCTCAGGTGAGTGACACCCATAACACCAGTGCAAAGGGAAAGCCTGGGCCAGTGTACTGGCGCAGCATGGAATCTCCAAGGTCATCTCCAAGGTCAGAACTCTGCAAGGGAGTTGGGTGCTGTAATCCATATCCCCGACATGCCAGAAACTGCCCCCGATCGGGCTAGAATGTATCGCATAATGGTGGGTATTCAAGGGGCTACATATCACGCTTTAGTGGATTACAGTTGTAATCAGACCTCAATTCACCAACGCCTGGTGCAAGGTGAGGCAATGGGGGGAGCACAAGTGGTGAAAGTGTTGTATGTGCACAGGGATGTTCACCATTACCCTCTAGTGTCTGTCCAAATTCTATTCTGGGGCCAAATGCATAGAATAAAGGCAGCAGTTAGTCCCTGTCTCACCCACTCACTGATTTTGCGTACTGATTGGCCGGGATTTAAAAACCTAATGGAATATTTAACATGCAGTGGGTCATGCGCTAGTACATTATGGGAAGATCCCGGTGTGACATTGACTGGAGAAGCTGCCGCAGAGCCGTCTACATTAACACTGCATCAGAATGAGGAGCAGCCCGCTCCTCCTCCCTCTCTCAGGGATTCCCTTGGGGGTTTCTCGTTAGAGCAGTCACAAGACGAGACTCTGCAGCATGCGTTTGACCAAGTGAGAGTAATCGATGGTCAAACTCTTCAGCCAAGCGCAGCACTGACCTTCCCCTATTTTGCTATTATTAAAGATAGATTGCACCAAGTGATGCAGAACACTCAAACCAAGGAACAAATAACCCAGTTGTTAATCCCAAAGAGCCGTAGGGAACTTGTATTCCATGCGGCTCACTTTAATCCCATGGCTGGACACTTGGGGCAAGATAAAACAATAGTCTGAATAATGTCCTGGTTCTATTGGCCAGGGATTCGTGAGGATGTCCGTCAGTGGTGTGTGGCATACTGTGAATGCCAATTAGTAAATCCTGTGGCCACTCCAAAAGTGCCTTTGCACCCTCTCCCTCTAAATTGAGACCCCTTTTAAAAGAATTGAGAACGGTCTTGTAGGGCCATTAGATCAGTCAGCATGGGGATATCACTTTATTTTAGTTCTGGTGGACTATGCAATGCGATATCCGGAAGCAGTGCCTCTCCACAATATCTCAGCATGCAGTATTGCAGAAGCGCTCTTCCACTTTATCTCCTGGGTAGGGATTCCAAAAGAAATCCTGATAAACCAAGGCACTTCATTTATGTCATGCACACTATGCGAACTATATGGGTAACTGGGGATTAAGTCTATCTGCACCAGTGTCCATCACCTACAAACAGATGGCTTAGTGGAGCAATTTAACCAAACACTCAAGAACATAATTCGGAAATTTGTAAGTGAGGACACACGTAATTGGGATAAGTGGCTCAAGCCCCTGTTATCTGCAGTATGAGAGGTCCCACAAGCCCCCACAGGGTTTTCTCTATTCAAATTATTATATGGGTGTAAACCACATGGCATTTTGGATGTGCTACGAGAAAATTCGGAGGAGGGACCTTCACCTAGCAAGAATGAAACACAGTATGTTCTTGACCTGTGTGCAAAACTCCACACACTCACGCACTTAACCCAGGAGAATTTGCGGCAGGCACAAGAACATCAAAGTTGTCTGTATGACGGGCACGCACGTTAGAGAGTTAATGCTGGAAGAAAAACTACTCATATTATTGCCCACATTGTGTTCTAAATTAATCACGAAGTGGCAAGGACCCTTCAAGGTCATACAGCGAGTCGGGGACGTCGAATATGAGGTGAGGTGAGTGGATAAGGGTGGGGCATTGCAAATCTACCACCTCAACCTTTTAAAATGCTGGAATGAGGGGGTCCCCATTGCATAGGCATCAATAGTTCCAGAGAAGGTGGAGCTAGGGCCAGAGGTAAAAAAGGTAGCATCTCAAAACACTCTGGTCCCTTGTGGAGACCACCTTTCACTGACCCAACTCATGGAGGTGGCCAAGTTGCAGGAGGAATTTTCTGACATGTTCTTGCCCCTACCTGGCCACACCCACCTCATAGAACACCACATTGAGATGCCCCAAGGGGTGGTTGTGTGTAGCTGACTTTACTGCCTACCCAAACAAAAAAAAAAGTGGTCCAGGATGAATTTAAGGCCATACTCGAGATGGGCATAATCGAGGAGTCCCATAGTGAATGGAGCCTCCCAGTGGTCCTGGTTCCCAAAACCAACTGGTCGGTCCGGTTCTGTGTGGACTATAGAAAGGTCAACGCGGTGTCTAAATTTGACGCATACCCAATGCCTCACATTGATGAGTTGCTCAATCGGTTAGGCGCTGCTCACTTTTATTCGACACTGGATCTAACAAAGGGATATTGGCAGAGCCCCTTGACTCCTCTATCCCGAGAAAAAATGGCCTTTTCCACACAATTTGGATTACACCAATTTGTCACACTCCCTTTTAGGTTATTTGGGGTGCCTGCTATGTTCCAGCAGCTCATGGACAGGGTCCACCGCCTTCATGCTGCCTACGCAGCCGCATATCTTGAGGATATAATAATCTACAGCCATGATTGGCTGCGGCACTTAGAACATCTGAGGGCCTTTCTAAAGTCTTATGTATGATATGATAGTATCTGGGTATCTGGGTAGTATGATATCTGGGGTTCCACTTGGGTCATGGGCAGGTGCGTCCCCAAATTAACAAGACTGCAGTGATTGCGGCCTGCCCGAGGCCCAAGACCAAAAAGGGGGTGAGACAGTTCCTGGGGCTTGCTGGCTATTATCATAGGTTTATACCTAATTATTTGGATGTCGCCAGCCTTTTAACCGATCTCACTAAAAAGGGGGCTCCAGATCCGGTCCAGTGGACAGAGCAGTGCCAACAGGCATTCTCTAGGGTAAATGCTACACTGTGTGGGGGGCCACTTTTGCACTCCCCTGACTTCTCTCTCCCCTTTACAGACTGATGCATCGGACAGAGGGCTAGGGGCCATTTTATCCCAGAAGGTGGAGGGCGAGGAGCACCCCATGCTGTACATCAGCCATAAACTCTCAATGTGTGAAAGCAAGTACAGCACCATCGAGAAAGAGCGCCTTGCCATCAAGTGGGTGGTCCTTGCCCTGCGATACTACCTGCTAGGGCACCCTTTCACACTCTGTTCAGACCACACGCCCCTCCAGTGGCTCCACATGAAGGATGCCAATGGGCAGATCACCTGTTGGTATCTCACCCTCCAGCCATTTAAGTTCAAGGTGGTCCCCAGGCTGGGGGTGCAGATGGTGGTGGCGGACTTTCTGTCCCGTTGAGGGGGGGGTGAGTCTGCTTCAGGCCGGACGGCTACCCGGCCTTAGTCGGGTGAGGAGTCTGCTTCAGGCCAGATGGCTCCCCGGCCTGAGTCGGGTGGTGGCGGTATGTGGCAACGGGGGTGTGGCTAAGTGGCAGTTTGTGAATGGAGGGCGGGGTCGGGGAAGGTAAGTGGCCAAGTTATTACACCTGGTGTCATTAATGTGTGTGGGTGTGTTTGTCACAGGGATTGAGCATAAAAGGAGGGGGAGAGCAGAGAAGATGAGCTCTCTGACCCCAATGCATGTGTGTGACTGAATGAATGAATGAAGCAAGCAAGCTGAAAATCCAAATAAAAAGTATGTGAACATCAGCTCTCACCTGCTGTGCTTCCGTGCTCCATCCACATCAGAAACTGTTACAAAGGTGGTATATCTGCTGTGCCCTGCCTCTATCCATTCGTTTCACCTCATAGTTGATGTCCCCAATCCGCCATGTGACCTCAAAGAACCCTTGCCACTTGACGAGTAATTTAGAGCTCAATGTGGGCAATATGAGAACCTGATCTCCCAGTATGAATTGTCAAAGGTGCACCCCCCTGTTGTAAAGCCAGGACTGACATTCTTGCACCTGCTGCGAATTCTCCTAGGTTAGGTGGCTGGGTGTGTGGAGTTTTGCACGGAGGTTGAGAACATATTGAATCTCATTTTTACTGTCAAAAGGCCCTTCCTCCCAATTTTCTCAGATGATGTCAAAGATGCCCTAAGGCTTGTGCCCAGCTAGTAATTTGAATGGAGAAAACCCTGTAGAGGCTTGTAGGAGCTCTCATACTGCAAACAGGGGTTCAAGCCATTTATCCCAATTATGAGTATCTACACCCACAAACTTATGAATTAAGTTCTTAAGAGGGCTTGTCTGTAAATATCAAACAAACATGGCCAACCTTGAAAATTCAATTTCTCTCATTTTTAGTATTGGTAAGGTATTGTATCCCAATAATCAGTCTATAATTGGTTTGTCTAAATATCATGTTATAATGGAAAACTGCATTTTTAAGGGTCACCAGAAATGCTAATTTTATCAACTAAATTTGACTAAATTTAAGAGGCTTCATGTGAAAAGAATATTAATCCCATGGTCATAAAACCACCTCATCTCAGTAAATTTATCCTTCCTGTATAAATTAAGTGACTGTTAAATTAATTGAACAAATTTTGAGATACCAAAATAATTTCATTTCCAAGACTGGTATTTTAAGTTAGTAAAAGTATGTCTTTAAAAAAAAATGGCATATTGAGAAGGTGCTAAATGTTTAAATGTCTTGAAACTTGGCTATTTGAAAGGCAAAATAATGACCTTTCTAATTAAATAAAGATTTCCCTGGGCAAATGTTTGTGCGTTACACTATTGCTTCACGAATTTGGTTCAAATTGCACATCTTTGACCTGAGCTGTCAAAAACACAAGCGACAAAACATGTGCTACTGTAGGCTTTATAGCATCCTATAAAACATTTAGGAAGCACAGTGGAGTAGCGGTTAGCGCTGTCGCCTCATAGCAAGAAGGTCCCAGTTCGAACCCCATGGCCAGCGAGGGCCTTTCTGTGTGGAGTTTGCATGTTGCTCACGTGGGTTTCCTCCGGGTGCTCCGGTTTCTCCCACAGTCCAAAGACATACAGGTTAGGTTAACTGTACAGGGTGTACCCTGCTTTTCGCCTGTAGTCAGCTGGGATAGGCTTCAGCTTGCCTGCGACCCTGTAGAACAGGATAAAGCGGCTAGAGATAATGAGATAACTGTGGTATTTTACAAAATTATTTAAACATCCAATTGTAGTTACTATTTGTCCTGTCAACAGTTATAACACAGGTAGTCAATGCTAAGGTATTTGATTTAACATTGTATTAATCATAAAGATAAACAATGTTTTATTTTCCATGATGATACAAACATGTAAGACATCTATAATAATTTATTGCTCCTTAAACCAGCTTATTTTTTTTTACCACAATATGCATACATACACAAGACCAAGCTAAGAGTCTGGATTCAATCAGTGACAGTGGACATTTTAATCATTACATCACATCCATCGCTTTAGTTTAGCCAGATTTTGGAGATATTTGTATGCTATGGAGGTTTATTGTTCTTTTAAGCCGCTTGCTGGAGGCATTTGTGGTGTAAATTCACAAGTTAAGACCAAGAGACACAAATAGTATCCTTAGTATCATGTGTGAAAGATATTGCAAAACACATGACTTCATTTTTGTTTTCTGGTCCAGAAAATGAACTGGACTTACTCGTGTCATTATGGAATGTTCACAAAACCAGATAATGTCTCTTCATTGACCATATGTCCTCTGCATTGTGGAAAACTTGGGCTAGGGTGGATGAGAGGAGCAAGCATGAGATGCCGGATACCACCCATTCTGTCCGAACATGGGAAAACAAGAAAAAGTTGGCCAAAAGGAGATAGAGGGCTTAAGTATGAATCAGAGATAGTATTACATGACACTAGTGTGTTTTTACAAGTTGGATCAGGTAACTTCGATGTTTATAATATTTAAAAACAAACTTGTTCTATATGATGCGGTACATTGTATTAATATTCTTTGCAATTTCAATATTATTCACCAAAAGGTGTATGCAGGAAATGTCATAAAATGCTGAAGGAACTTACAGAAATCAACATGCTGGAAGACCAGTTGAAACAATCAACACTGGTATGTGTAAATACTGAATTACAAATAGATAAGTCAAAGTTATGGAAGTGTGTGCGCGCATACGTGCATGCACGTGTGTGTCAGGGGGTACGAAAGCATTGAATATGGTAAGTATATTCCATATTCAAAGGAATAAACAACTTTATTAAACCGAATAAATTTTGCATCAATTTAAACAATAAACTTTTCCATGTTAGGAGGATTCAAAAGAAGTTATCAAAACTCCACCACAGAAATGATACATTGCAGAATAATTTCAAATGTTACCTCGTGAAAGAGTATCCATGTTGTTTAGTCCTTTGACTTTTTCACAAATCTCTGGAGTTAGAAGCAACACTTGATGAGCTAAATGCTAGAAAAAAGCTCAATGTTTTTCTTGCTGCCAGAGATGTTTTCCCGATTTGCACCATGATGACCACTGCACAGGACAAAGTGGCAGAGCACACAAAATGACGTTACATGAGGAAAGGCAGACAGATTGCTTTAGTCGTTCTAGAAGAACTTGCTCCTCAAAATTCTAGGATGTTGGTTAACGCTATACAAGTCCAAGCTTGAGAGCGCAATGACATGGATTTGTCTCTTCTTGAAGCTTTGGTGGAGTGCTACGAAAATTCCAACCACTGGAGTAGCCGCACAGAGGTACTATCTATCATAGCAGATAAAGTGAGCTTTGCAACATTTCAGAGATGGATACCTGATCTTTCTCAGTATTGCTACAATATAGCAGGAAATCATGTCCTGCTTCATGGTAGAGGTACAGAACTTCCCCATCAAAAACTAACAAGGATGATGGTGTGTATATTAGAATTTTCCAATAATTTTTATCTTACATAATGTTTTTTTTTTTCTTTTGGGTATCCCCTGAAAACTTGACCATTTCTTAATGTTCATGATGAGTTCAATTATTATTCAGGATTTGCCGTTCAGAGAAAAGAAACTGAAATTGTTGTCTGGATATGAAATAAAAATTCTCAGCATTATACACCCATCAATTCTAGAGCAGATCATTAAACAATACCAAAGCTATTGTATTGAAATGGAATTCAGTTCACCTTTGAGTCACAGTCATCTCTGCAGAATACTCAGTGTGCTCCGCCTCCACCAGAAAGTCTTTGCAAGGCCTAGATTATTTATCTGCAGAAGGCACCAAAGCTTTTGAGGATAGAATTGAAGTTACTGATACACTGGGAGAGAACTTCAAAAATGGTTCATCATGGTCAAAGGAAATCACAAAAAAAACTAAAATTAGCCAAATGCTACTTCAAAGGAGATTACACTAAGTGTTTTCATATTTTTATGAATAAGTAACAAATACAATTGTAAGGGACTGGAGAGAAGGGGGTTATGTCATTGATCCTATTGTAAACAAAATCCCCCCACCTTTTTGAATTGTTAGATCACATAAACCCCTTTGAAGCCAATAAAAAGTTCCTAATTTATATTTGATTTTATATGATAGGTTCATGCATCATCGAGCTCAAGAGTATCAGACCATTGCTGGCTCAATGCCTTAAGTGATGCCAGTGACAAATGCACTATAGCACCTGTGACCATACACAAGATCTAGTGTGCTACAGATGCAAACTCTTTCCCGCTGTATTGCAAGAAATAAAAGCAGTAATGGAAAAAGTTGAGCTTCCAAAATAAGGAAAAACAAATTTATTGTGGAACAATCAAAGAAAAGTATCAAAGCATGGAAATAACATTTGTTGCAATCCATCAACCAGGATGAAGCCCACATCGAAATGGTCAATAGTTTAGACAATACATCTGTTACTGTTACTTTAGATCGGGCCATGAAATCTATTCCAAGAAAATATCATGAAAGTCAGACTGACTGGTTTGGTAAGAAGGGTATATCTTGGCATTTCAGCATGGACATGAGAAAGTTAGAGGGCAAGCCATTTCAGATGCTCACCCTTGTTCATATCTTTCAAAAGAGCAAACAAGACAGCTTCTTTGTTCTGGCAGTGATTGACAATGTCATTCTCCAACTTAAGTTATGCCAGAGTTGAAAGATGTCAGTTATAGGCAAGACAATACTGGCTGCTACCACAGCTCCACGACTATACTGGGTGTTCGCCAGCTAGTCAAAAAACACAATGTCAGGATTCAAATGGATTTTTATGATCCCCAAAGAGGAACATAGTCCTGTGATCATAAAGTGGCTACCATGAAGAATCATATGTGATCTTATCTCAACTCTGGTCATGCCATCTCAAGTGTAGCTCATAGCTATAGACTCAAATGGTGGGGTTTGTGGTGTAACAGCATTCAATAGAATCAAAGAAACCTCAGATGGTGCCCTTTCTCTTTCATTCTGTGATGTCACCCCTAGGCACATTGTGACCAAAAAAAACAGTAACAAAAGAATTTGGTAAATCTCCTGACGATGAATGTAGCAATGATGACACTCTTCACCTGTTTTGAGGAAGGATGCATGAAAACCTTTCAAAGGTTTTCCTTGCTTCAAACTCATCTCAACATTGGTAAACAAGTATAATCTAGAGCACAAATCCTTTGCTAGACAAAGTTATGATGAGATATGCTGAAAACCTTGAAAGTGGTGGATCAGCTATTGACACCCTGAAAATTGACAAGGTATGCTTAACAGCAAGTACACCATCTGATCATGTTTTGCCTCTGCCAATGGGATGGACATTGAAAAGTGGTGCCGGTCGTTGCCGCCTCACAAAGATTAAAAAAAAAATACTTGACTGACCTATTTCTCCTTGGTGAAAAGACTGGATGAAAAGCAAATCCAGAGAATGTTTCAATATCAATTAAGAAGGCACAAGACATCGATGGATCACCTCTTTTTCAATCTGATTATTACTTGACTTCCAAGCAGATTGCTAGCTTTTTTTTTTTTTCTCGTTTGACCTCAAAGAAGTCTGTCTCGGCCACAAGCAATGACAATGATGATAATGAAGAACTATTGTCAGCAATGAAAGAGAAGGAATTTGACCAGATGCGAAAGGAGGTTTTGAACAAGATTTCTATCAAACATCCAATTGTGTATGATATGTACAACATCTGTGATATGGCATCAATGAACAGACTTTCAAAATTTTCCATAGCAGTGCTGCAGGAAATTTGCATATACAGTATTTTGAACTTGACATCCCAAGTGTGCAACAGAAAAGAAGGAAGCCATATCTAGATGTGCCCTCAAATTCAGTGGCGGGTCCTGAAAATTTTCTCAGGAGGGGCAAATTATCCAATAATGTCATAAGCAGTGATGGGAATAACGGCGTTAGAAATAAATGGCGTTACTAACAGCGTTACTTTTTTTAGTAACAAGTAATCTAACTAATTACTTTTTACATCATTATAACACCGTTCCCGTTACTTTCAATAAAATACTATGCGTTACTTTATTACAGCTGTTTTCATCTGGCATGCTGCTCGTTCAGTACTCTGCTTTCATGTGGGGTGGAAATCTACTGTTGTCCACATCTACTCTGATTGGCTTTCTTGTAAGCCAATCAGAGTAGATTTGGACAACATATGTAGGTAGGCTCCGCCTACTGCGCAGTGCGCACACTTTCAATCAGAAGACACAGCAATGGCGAGCGGTCAGCCCAAGACTGCGCTTTCAAATTGGAAATACAGCCATTACTTTTCATTACTTGAAATAAAAGG
>JAPEIY010000012.1:12718930-12730141 GCA_026122135.1 Cathorops aguadulce | reverse complement strand
CCTTACCATTTTCTCTTGTCCCAGCAGTTTTTAACAAGTACTTTTAGCATAAAATGTGTTCACCATTTTAATTGTAATATTTCACTTCAAAAGCCTTATTCATTTACATAGATTAAAAAAAATGTGATTAATCGTGATTAACTATATGAAATTCTGAGATTAATCGCGATTACATTTTTTAATCGTTTGAAAGCCCTAGTTATTATAAACCCAATACAGCTAATAAAATGACAACTAAATCTAAACCTTTAAACTAGTGAATGTCCAGTACACTCTGCCAAAAGCTGCATTAGGTTTCAGACATAAATAGAGACATAACCTTCATTACAGTCAGAAGATTCTTTTTATTACACTTCAGAGTGACAAATAGTTTTATGTTTTTTTTTCAGTACACAAGCAAACTCTTTATAGACAATCATTAACTAGGTCAGAGAAAAAAATCATTTGTACACAGATATTTTACAATAGATACTGTAGCAGGACACTGGCTATAAGCAATATGCAAAAGAGTATTGCTGTATATATATATATATATATATATATATATATATAGTGCACCTAATAATTTGATATGAAAAACAAAATAAAAAATAAGTTATTTAAATATCAATTACATATACCGAATGTGCAACACATCCACAATTTTATATATGTAATTAGAGTCATTGGAAATTTCAAACCAATTTGAAGTCATTAGCTTGTTATGGCTCAGCCTCTAATTAATGAATGTTGACAGGGAAAAACATTTTACAGTATAAACCAGCATTATCCACTTCAATCTTCCACCTAAAACCTGAATGTAACTGTCCATCTTTGGACTTTAACATTTACTAGTTTGTTCTTCCTGAAAAAGCCCCCTTTTAATCTGTATATACTTGAATATAAAGTGCATTTTATAGTAATTAGTAACATTTTATGAAATATTTATATACATTTTTATAAAACTCCCCATGATACCATGATTACATTGTTAAAAATATCATTCGTTCTGATTTTCTGTTCCTCTTTAAGACGACAAGTTTGAATTTGGGTGTCATGATAATCCTAATGTAAACTGCAAATTGTGCCGAAATAGATACCAAAAACATTCCATGTAGGAAATCTTCCTATCTCTTCCCAAAATGTGCAGGAAAAGTCTAAGCTATGAAGCGTATTCACAGGAAACCTGTACAGTGCCGCTTCACTTAAACAAGTTAGAAAATCTGTGCAGTCATTGAAATGGTAAAGTGTTCTACAAGATGTTTATTTAGCATTTTTGTAAGGAGTCTCCAGTGTCAGCACTTTTAAAAGTTTTCTGGCATAGGATGAGTTTTTCCTGTGCTTTCTTAATAACATGAGTAGCTGCTTTTTTTGTATTAACTTTAAGAGAGGAAAAAAGAGACACTGATTAGGGAAAGTTTAAAAAAAAATCATGGTTTTAGCTAATGAAAATCATAACTTGTTTAATGTTGTTCCACAACAGCAAAGTGTAAAAGAAAACCTGATAAAAAAAAATACAATCCTTTTGATGAATAAAATTTGTAATTACTGGCAAATTGTTGTAGTAGAAGTATTTTTAGGTAAAACACTTCATGCTGTTATTGGAAAAGAAGACATTTAAGGGAGGTAAGAATAACTCTGCTTTATGTGGGTCACATCATATCACCGTGTCACTATTTTCCTAAAACAGCCCATCTCATCATGCTCTATTCCTTATTTAGACATGTTTCCTTGAGGTTTTAACTCCTCACTAATGGGTAGAATGCCATCCTCCATCCAATGCCAGATGTGTGTCTGGATTAAAAGTCATGCAAGCCTGCTTCCATTTCTGTCTCTTTTTCTCTCACCCAAAAAAAAAAAACCTCTATAGGTACAAACAAATGTTAAAGTGTAATGAAAAGAAAAACATTGTTGTGGGTCCCCTAATGTAGAGACTCGTCAGTCTGGAGTGTCAACATTTACATCTGTTATAGTAGATCTTCATTAGACCGGATTCCAAAGCCATTTTTCTATCAAATAACCTAAAGGAGGATGAAGGAACTTGTATCTTTTTGAACCCTTTCTAAATCAGATTTGTGTTGAATTTTCAGACTGTGCTTTACACTGGTCAAAGACAAAGGTTTTGAGTGAGTTTAAATATCAGCATTTACATATTGCCACAGTGCTGGGGAGGTTTTTCTCAAAGCTCTAAGATGTCTAAAAATATACATTAAATACAAACAAGTTATCATTGCAAGTTAAGCGTCACCCAATTGAAGATGATTATGACTGCTGTAAGCATGTGTCAATCGTTTCATGATGGCAGAGGCAAGATAAAAGCTTAAAGCTTAAAGATATGTAAATGAGTCCATAAAAAAGATTTATCCCAGAACAGACAAATAATGAATGTTAGATACTGTGTATTAGAAGATTAAATGTTATCTGAATATACAATCTTTTCTTTAACTAAATGAAAGCAAAAAGGCTTTACAACTTAACCACTTGGCATTGAGTATGCTGAAATTGCTTATGGATAAATATATTCCCTCCTGCAAATCAAATAAAATATGCATAATTCTGAGCTAAGTACTCAGAATTTATACCCCGATATACAGCAACATTGTGCTTGAGCATTAAACAAACATTTCAAAGTGGACGGATCAAAGACGTAGCCTTCAATATTCATGTCTATGAGCTGAGGAGCTGCGTATGAACCTATTAACCTGCAGGGAATGACATTGCTTTGGCTATACTACAACATTGTGCTGTGCAAGAAGAAGCACAAGCTGGTCTTCTTCCTTACAAACAAATGTTCATCAGACCAGGAGAAAACAGTCTTGAGTTAGCCTAAATCTCAAAAACTTCAAAAATCTTTGAATGTGCTCTCTCTTTTTTAAAGGCTATCCTTTCAGGATTGTTACAAAGACCCCACTGGAAAGTCCACTACTAACAGTTCATGGAAGCCACAGAAGTCCTTTTATGTAAACATCAGCAAAACGGAGCCAAAGAAAAGGACAGAACAAATGCTTGGAAGATGTAGATGAAAATATATTTTCATGAAATGCTACAGAAAACCCAGATTTATTTCTCATTCCACTGCAGCACTTGATTTGCCACTGGAAATTCACCTGATGTGTTTCATCATCAGAACAGCACAAGCTGTTCAAAAAGCAGTCCTGTGTTTTTAAGACTGTGACATGCTTTTAGCTGTGATGAGCCGGGCTTCGCTGAGTAATCGGCGAATGTGTCTCTCCTCCTGTAGTCCTGCCTTGCGTACTGCTGATTCAGTAAGAGCAGACAAATGGCCCAGTGTGTCATAGCCTGCTGCCAGTAGGAGGTCTTTATACATAGGCATGCCAATGGACACCAGCCAATCAGAAATGGAGCTTAAGTGCATTGGAGACATGGGCTTTCGACACATGTCCATCAAACCTCCAGAGGGAATCTGTGGAGAGCAGTGAGGAGAAACATCCAGAATTACTATTAGCCTGTATGTGCTGAAATGTGACTACATCAAATAACACTTTATATATTAATTATATCATTATTTATTTAGTTTTGTTGGTATAAAGAAAGGAATATGTACACGTGAACTGAGAACTGTTTGTTTGTTCAGATGACCAACCAGTCTTGTCCTGTTCATCAAATATAACTTTTCTCAACAAAATCTCTTTGAAACATAAGTTTCTATAAATTACTTTTCTCTGATTATATATCTGCATTACTGTGCTTTATTTTTTCTGCTGGAAAATGGTGCATGAAAATGCATATACGTGAACGGGTGGCTATCCAATTAGACTGCACTCTTCAGTATTCTGAAAGTCATACAAAAGGTATCAGATACTCTTTATTCCATAGGTGGAGAATCTAAGGCAGAGACTAAAGGCCTTTCAGTGAAACAAAGTTTGCAAGTGTTGTGAGAAGCTGAAGCCATCTTTGCAAGCACATACTGCAATTTTGTTTTGCCTGTTGTGCTCCATGCTGCTCTAAGTCACATAATGTATTTGCATCCAACATGATGGCACCACACAATGTCCATTTTTCCTGCAATGATGGCATATTATTTGCTGAAGTCTTGTGAACATCATCTCCGAAAATAAATTAGACAGAGCAAGGGATTCCAAAATTCCAGTATACAACAGTATTCCCAAATACACTGGGAGCCAATTTTCACTCGGAGTGAGATGGCAGATAACAACAGACAAGGAAATGGAATACATTGTATATGAATATGTTTTTTAGGAGTTTCTAGAAGCTGGATGTAAAAACAGACAACTAAAATAACATAAGGCCTGGAATTTTGGAGGTGAAATCCCAAACAATCAATGACAGAGCAATCAATTACACATCATTAGTGAAGTCAAGGTCTCTGCACCAAGCCTGCTGGAGAGAAAGAGAGTTTCCTACAGAATTTTAAACAAGGGAGTACATTTTAAATCCTTAGTACAGGAAAGTGATGTCTGTTGACAAGTCATTGTTGAATTAACTTACTACCCTTTTTATCCTCCAAATGCAGCTGCTTTTAATAAAGCCTCTATTCACATGCCTGTATTTTACAGTTCAAAAGGTTGTATATGAGGGCCCTCTAAATGCGGCCTTTGACAAAGCCCACATTAATGAGACCTGAACAGTGGTGTTTTAGCAAAAATGTCTTGCAGTGTTGTTTAGGATCAATCACAGCAAATGAGTTTGTTGTGAGCAGAAAACAACATGGAACATTATCCAATATTTCTTTAAATATGTTTCATTTAACTTCTAACAAGCTGCTTAATGAAGCATCTTTACGCAATCCTTTGTAAAAGGGGAAAAAAATCAAGCTTGATAAACGCATGAAACTCCCAGGATCAGTATAAGTATTTGAGTAAGTAATGGCCCTTCAAGCATACACTGATCAGCAATAACATTAAAACCACTGACAGGTGAAGTGAATAACATTGATTATCTCTTAAATAACATTAATATCTCATAAATATCTTGTGAATAACATTGATTCCTTTGACTATCTCAACTGTTAAAGGGTGGAATATATTAGGCAGCAAGCGAATAATCAGTTCTCAAAGGTGATGTGTTGGAAGCAGGAAAAATGGGCAAGTGTAAGGATCTGAACAACTTTGACAAGGGCCAAACTGTGATGATGAGACAATTAGGTCAGAGCATTTTCAAAATGGCAGGTCTTGTGGGGTGTTCCCAGTATTCAGTGGCTAGTATCTACCAAAAGTGGTCCAACAAAGTATAACCGGTAAACTGGCCACAGGTTCTAGGACACCCTTTGTGTCAGTGCTTTATATCACCATTAAAATATGTGAGCTTGTCATTTAGTAATACCTTAAATATAACTATTTAGGTGTTGGTAGAACATTAATATTGTTCTTTATTTAACACATTTGATAAACCCTGTTGTTTTTTTGTCATGTACGTAAGCATGAGAGCCATGACTCATAATGAATTCCACCTTTTACTCCTTCTTAATTCATGTAAGAAGCCTTGAATTGTAATATTGAATCAGCTCTGTAGTAATGTATGGAATCAGTTACTTACAGCCATGCGGTGCTCCTTCCGCAGCTGCTTAACTCTGATCTGGTCCAGTGTTGATGCCACGTCTTTCAGTGGCTGCTGGAAGTCCTCAGAGTATCTCTGCACCAAGATCTGAGGAATACCGCAGCGACCATGCTGGAGGAAAAATAATTAAAGTGTGAAACATGCTTAGATATTGGCTGAGAAAGGTATTACTTGAATATTAACAGAAATTTACTATTCAGCTTCATGATTGGAAAGCAATGGAAACAAACCTAGATACTGCATTTTCCAGTCATTAGATACATCCTACTTATCCTTGCTTATCTGCAAGCTACTTTTAAACTACACAATGAATTTTAACAGGGATAGCATTACCTTTGCTTTGGTCTAAGCCTGAACAACTAAAATTAGCAAGCCATAAACTTTAGTTCATGTGGTTTCTCATGGATTTTAAGGTTGACCAGAAAACCGCCCATATAACAGAGTGCTTGGAGACGTAGGCTGACATAGAAACAAGCAAAACTTTATGAGGTAGTTACAGAATAACGAGCCTATTGTAACTCAGTTATTTGTTTAAAATGACAAATAATGTGGCCTAATGAGTCGTAACACTGGGAGAACTGGCATGACAGCTGAGACTTCTAAAGAACAGGCTTTTGAGTCTCTGAGGTAATTTCATCTGTTGGAACATTTGACATGGAGAAACACTTAACTTCCATTTAGAGCTTTTTGAAAAATGAAGGAGGATGCCAAACAGATGTACTTACAGGACTAAATGCAAGCACTACTGTATGATTGTTATGCGATGTGTATCAGATTAATGTCATCTTCCACATTTGAAGAAAAGATGAGTCATACACAACACAATGACAACAATTTAACCAGAATCCAAGTTCAAGAGACACATTATTTCTGAGCATTTTTTCCAGTACAACTAAGAGAGCTGGAACAGCCCACCTTTAATTCAAAATAACAATGCTATTTTGTGAAGGTCATGCCAAAGTGCCAATTAAGCTAGTTAAGTTGATGTTAAAGAGCATGTTTCTTGTCATCCTTAAATGTAAAATCACTGAGTAAATGAATGAACATAAGACGTTAGACTGAGACCAGTGAGGTAATCAAAACACTATCTCATCTCATTATCTCTAGCCGCTTTATCTTGTTCTACAGGGTCGCAGGCAAGCTAATAAACATTCATTCAATAGGCCTCAAATCATCCCTCAGACATTAATAGGACCATCCTAGTAATGCTAGAGAGCATCCCTTAACCCTCACTTCTTGGGTTGTATCTTTTCTTTTGTGACTTGTTTGGATAAATGTGTCTGCCAATTAAATAACTGTAAATGGCCCCAAACCATCATGACCTGTATTTATGAATGCACATCCAGCCCACCCACTCCAATAGACTAAGAACCATAAATTATACACAGACCAAACCCACAGTTATGTTCTTTCCACCCAGGCTTTCACCCCATGTTGTTCCTGTTGCATGTGATGTGGGCTCTCAGGTCTAGCTCAGTGCTATTGCTGGCATGGCACTGAAGACTTGTATGGCATATGTGCTGGTTATGTCTATAGCAAACTGAGCATATGTCTATAGTAAACATGTGCATACAGCATATGTGATGATTATGTCTATAGCAAACTGAGTGTTTAATGACATGGATATCAAAAGACAAGCACATGCATTTACAGTATTTGGCAGACATCCTTATCCAGAATAACTTGCATCTATCTCATTTATATAACATAGCAGTTGAGGGTTAAGGGCCTTACTCAAGGGTCCAGCAGTGGCAGCTTGGCAGTCCTGGGATATGTACTAATGATGTTTCAATTAGTAGTCCAATGTCTTAACTACTGAGCTACCACTGCTCAGAAGCAGATCTCAGCAGTGCCATCTTACAATTAACACCTAGGTTTAGTTTTAATCTGATGAATATTTGCAGTTTGATTAATGGGTGTAAACTAAATTAAATGTTACAGAAAATGGAAAGCAGTTGTGACCTTGGACACCACTTAATGACGAAGGAAAAAATGTGAAGCCCTGTGCTCTTTGGGCCTAAAATCCATTTTAATTCTAGCTCTAGTCTTCAATCTTGTCCTTGTTGTGGAGCTTCTGCTGAGAAGTTCCAAGTCACAAGTCTGTCCACAACAGCAGCTGGCATTCCCTTAAGATGATTTAACGTTTGGGGCTCAAAATGTAAAGTCAAAACATATATACATCAACGTAATGATCTATGACTGTTATACTGTTATAAATGGTGAACTGCTGCCAATTATTTTTAATGGTACATTTCTTTTTGAAGCTTCTTCATATTTATAAATGTCAGAACCACAATTCAGTACTTCTAATACATTGAATTAATTCTAGTGTAATGGTGAAATTGTTTTATAGGACTCACAAGACAATGACACCAGCTTATGTTATGTTTGGCATTTTGCTTTCACTTGAGCCTCGTTATGCTGTCATGAAAAATTCTGCTGTGAACTAATAATGTGTCTCTTACCTTATCCGAGTAAGGCTCTGCCATAAGATCGATGCCCTCTGCGCTAAGCTTCTCCTCCAGTAGTGTCTCCAAATCAGTCATTTTGGCATGGGAGATTTTCCTGCCAAGGGTTACCTTGACTCCCTGAATCTGTGGGCAGGCAGACTCGGGCAGATCAGAAAGCCAGGGTGGTGGTTTCTCTGAATCATCTGGAGACACTGAAGTGGATGGAATACTTTCAGAGGGGCTAGTAGGACTGCTTAAGGGTTTAGAGGACAGAGTTAGTGTGCCTGGACTAGAACTTGGCAGGACCAAAGATGAGTGTCGCAACCCATTTACTAGGCGCTCTTTGGACTTTTTGGCAGGAACAGGAGGGGGAACAGGAGGCTTTTTAGGGTGAGTACGAGGAGCTGGACTGGTTGGGGCAGAGCCAGGCTGTTTATCTGGAGCATGGCATAAAGACTTGAAAGGCAGCTGGGTGGGCACTAGAAGTCTCTCTGCTTGATCTTGTTTTGCTCTAAACAATTCTGGCTTTGAGGCTAACCAGGATTCCCTACTATTCTGAGAGCTAGACTGGAGAATTGCATTATTTGCCTTCTCCTGCCTTTCACAACCATGTTGGGTCTTGTCTCTTTTCTCATTGCTCTTGTCAAAAGCATACTGCCACTGTATGTCACCTAGAGAGTGAGAGCGTTTCCAGTGCTCTGGAGCATCTGAAGTCCCATCAAGCTCCTCACAGCTGCGACTGGCTGGCATTTGACACCTTAGTCCTGATCGAAGGCTTTTCCTTAGACCCAGAGAACGCAGGCTGAAGCCCTTGATAGGCCAGGGAAGAAAGTGTTTGGGAAACCTGCATTCCTTCTTGGATTGTTGCTGCAGCTCCTCTGTGGAGAGGCTGATGGGAAGCATGGGAAAATCCATGGACTGGACTCGACCAGATTCAAAGCCAGAAGAACGGCGACTTGAGCGAGATACTTTACGAGGCTTACCTGTAACACATGAGCTTCAGTTTCAAACTTTCAAACTTGTATTGTAAATATTGTATACACAGTTTCCAGTTTATTACAAATACATTCCTTGCAGCCACAGTATTATATAGACCTACCATTGCTCTTTTGCGTTTCACTGTTTTTTTATACCGAGACTATCCTGCCAAACATATGACCTCACCATTCACCAGGTCTTAACTGAGTAGTGCATTGCTCTCAGCACAACAGTGACACACCACACTGCATTGCCAAAAATATGTGGACACCTGACCAATCACATCCATATGTGCTTGTTGAAAATCCCATCATAGTTTTAGTCTCCCTTTACTGTTATAATAAACTAGACTCTTCTGGGAAGACTTTCCACGATAGTGCTTATTCAGTCACAAACAATAGCGAGGTGGGGCACTGATGTTGGGTGAGCAGATCTGGGTTGCAGTCTGTGTTCCAATTCATCCCAAATGTTTTCAATAATAATAATAATAATAATAATAATAATAATCTTTATTTATACAAAGAACACACTTCAATATAGCTGTTCTCCCAGATTGAGGTCAGGGCTCTGTGCAGGCCACTCCAGTTCTTCGACTCCAACTTTTATCAAACCATGTCTTTATGGCCCTTGCTTTGTGCAAAGGGGCATTGTCATGCTAGAACAGGTTTGGGCTTTTTGGTTCCAGTAATGGTGTGTTCAGACCAAAAGCGGCAAGAGTGTCAAAGTGACCAGAAGTCTTTCATTTTATATGTAAGTCAGCATCTTTTGACAACAAGCAGCAGCATGACCGTTGGAGGTGCATCTTGGTCAGTGGGGGAATCAGAATAAAGTTGATGTCTGCACAACTTTACAGGAGGTATGACATGGTTTAGTGGCAATGAATCGGAATTTAGGAGTGCTCCTCTCTAGAGAATACGAGAATAAGGGCGAGATATTGCTGCTGAGGCAAGCATATCTAGCAGAAAAATCAGATGGCTGGGCCACCCATTCTCCATTTTCTCCATATTGAGTACTCTGCCATTACTGCTCGGCTCAGGCAATTACTAAAACCCGGTACAGGACGTCACCGGTTTTAGCAACAACCGCGGGGAGGTCACTGCCCGAGTGATAATATGTCCTGTCCCATTCCATCCCCGGTTTTAACGACAACCCTCGGCTCACACTCCAGGAGAACTGGTGCAACTGAACTTACTTTCCTTTTCTTGTAGTTTTCTTTTCCTTTAATTGTTTGTACTGCACCCTTTTTCAATATGGGTTTATAGCCAATGCTTCTCAACAGATCATAGGTCTCATATGAGTCTTCAGTAAAATGTGCAGAGGAGAGACCACTTCATAGGTGCCCAATGTGCCCATGAACTTCTCGCAAAACACATCCAAATCTTTGCAGTTTGAACATTCTTGGGTCATGAATGCAATGTGAATCCACCTTCTGTAATGTTGCTGCACCTGCCAGCAACACATCTACATGGCATGGTGATAAATTAGCTCAAAATGGAAGCTCATAGTTGCAGTCAGCTCTGTGTTTTAGTATAGCGGAAATGCCGATGAGACCGATAGTCTTCCTGCAGTGACGTCACAGATGTCAAGGTCACTCACTCAGTCCGCTACCTATATCCATCCATCCATCCATCCATCCATTATCTGTAGCCGCTTATCCTGTTCTACAGGGTCACAGGCAAGCTGGAGACTATCCCAGCTGACTGTGGGTGAGAGGGGGGGTACACCCTGGACAAGTCACCAGGTTATCGTAGGGCTGACACTGAAACAAACAACCATTCACATTCACACCTACAGTAAATTTAGAGCCACCAATTAGCCTAAACTGCATGTCTTTAGACTGTGGGGGAAATAGTAACCTATCAGGTCAGTCCTGGGCTGCTGCATCTTGTTCCAGAGATCTGCTCAACTGCACTAGGAGAAAACCACTCTTGACTGTGAATGAACCCAGCATTGACAAAGAGACCTATCACTGTGTCACTTAAGTTCCCCGAGCTGCCGTACCACCTCTGGTTGCAAGCATCACTCTCCTGGGCAGCGTGACCATTGCACTGTGCAGTGACCTGGTAGACAAGTTAATTTCTGTCAGGCTAACTCTTTAAGCATGCTACAGTGAGGCTTGAAAGTTTGTGAACCCTTTAGAATTTTCTTTATTTCTGCATAAATATGACCTAAAACATTTTGAGATTTTTACACAAGTCCTAAAAGTAGATAAAGAGAACCCAGTTAAACAAATGAGACAAAAATATTATACTTGGTCATTTATTTA
>JAPEIY010000012.1:12549111-12560200 GCA_026122135.1 Cathorops aguadulce | reverse complement strand
TGTCTCACTTTTGACATTTGATATGTTGTCTATGTTCTATTGTGAATACAATATCAGTTTTTGAGATTTGTAAATTAGTGCATTCCATTTTTATTTACAATTTGTACCTTGTTCCAACTTTTTTGGAATCAGGGTTGTAATTTTTTTGCTGTAACGTTTGAACTGTTTGAATACAGTCTATTCTGTGGGGCATAAAAGATAAGACAACAATGGAGCAGCACCCCTCCTGCCATGTTTAAACACAGAGGTCAGTTCTCAGTGGAGAACAGGCCCTTGATCCTCTGTGTGTATGGGTATATGTTTGCGGGTGTTCCTTGCTGATTAATTACACACTCTCTCCCAACAGGATAAGGTTCCATTGTTGAAGAACCTCATGCGGCTTCTTAACCTGTAGAATTTTTAACCCACAATGATTTATGATAGGCAAATGTAACACAAAATGTAGAATGTAACACAAAATTGGGGAGGGAAGTACACACACACACACACACCAGTGTTTCTTTTCCAGTCAATCAAAGCTAGGATAAATAAAAGTCTGATTCATCTTGCAAACATTCCCTTCACTTTCCGCCCTCATTTGAACTTCTACATTGCTTTCCTTTCTTGCCTGCTTCACCATCTAAATGCATTAGTTCATCACTCTCTGTCTCTTCTCTGCACCTGCAGGTCTGATGATACACACACAGTGGATCTCTTGCAAAGCCCTGATTGCTATTCCACTGAGGGGCTGGCTCAGTGGAGGAACCATTTTAGCCCAATTCTGAGCAGCGGCTCAGTTCAGGTCGAACTACGGTAGAGTCTCGGAGAATGAAATAGCCCAATGAAATAGCCCAAATACTTTATGTTAGCTTACAAAATAATAAGGAGCTGCATCACAACAATGCACAACATATGTTGTCTGATGTTTACATTAGCATTTTTAACAAAGTCTATGGACTGAAATATCAGCAGTACTAAATCCATGATTATCCATGATTAAAAATACATTAAATCACAGTGTTTTTTATGCTGATTAAATATTATATTATATTGTAACAACTCTCTGACTTTGGGAAATAGAGGAATGGGAAGCAGGCTTCAGAACAGGTGAGTTAATTTTATTGTGCACACTTTTCAATGATTATTCACGAAACATAAATACACTAAACACACATGCCACAGCTCTCTCATTCCTGACTGTCTGAAAGACACACAGAGACATGTGTTAATAGACAGCCAGTAATTTGACACAGGTGCACCTCATTACGTTACCTGCTGGTTCAACTTGCCTCCTTGCTGTTCACAGCCAACGCTCAACCATGCCTCCGCTGCCACATACCCTCACCACCTGACTCAGGTCGGGCAGCCATCCGGCCTGCAGCTGATTCTCCCCTGGTGGGAGAGGTAATCCGCCACTACTATCTGTGCCCCCGTCCTATGGACCACCTTAAATTTAAAGGGCTGAAAGGCTAGATACCAACAAGTGATCCACACATTGGCATCCTTCATGCAGTAGAGCCACTGGAGTGGGGCATGGTCGGAACAGAGGGTGAATGAGTATCCTAGCAGGTAGTAGCAGAGAATGAGGACTGCCCACTTGATGGCCAGACACTCCTTTTTGAATCATGCTGTACTTTGACTCTCGCATGGAGAGCTCACGGCTGATATACAGCACAGGATGCTCCTCCTCCTCCACCACCTGAGACAAAGCAGCCCCCAGCTCACTGCCCAATACGCTGGTCTGTAAAACAAAAGGAAGAGAAAAGTCAGGAGAGTGCAACAGCAGGCCCCCATACAAAACTGCGTTTACCTGAGCAAAAGCCCCTTCGCACAGCTCTGTCCACTGGACCAGATCTTATGCCCCCTTTTTAGTGAGATCAGACAGTGGGCTAGTGACATCTAAAAAGTTAGGCATGAACCGCCTATAATAGCCAGCTAGCCCCAGGATATGCCTCACCCCCTTTTTGGTCAGGCCACAATCACCATGGTCTTATCAATGTGGGAATGCACCTGCCCATGACCCAAGTGGAAGCCCAAATACCGTATTTCCACCTGTCCAATTGCACACTTCTTCAGGTTTGCTGTGAGCCCAGCACACCTCAGTGACCTCAGGACCACCCTGAGATGTTGTAGATGCCTCTCCCAATCATTACTATAAATGATTATATCATCGAAGTAGGCTGCCACATACGTATTGTGGTAACAGAGAATTCAGTCCAAGAGACGCTGAAATGTCGCGGGAGTCCCAAACAACCGGAAAGGAAGGGTGACAAATTGATGTAAGCTAAACAGAGTAGAAAAAGCCATTTTCATGTGGAATAATGGAGTCAAAGGGGTCTGACAATATCCCTTTGTCAAATCCAGCGTCAAGTAAAAGCAAACCTCGCCTAACCGATTGAGCAGTTCATCAATGTGGGGCATTGGATATGCATCAAATTTAGATACCGCATTGACTTTTCTATAGTCTGCACAGAACCAGACTGACCTGTCAGTCTTGGGAACCAAGACTACCGGACTGCTCCAGTTGCTGTGTAACCCCTCGATTACTTCCATCTTAAGTAGAACCTGGAGTTTGTCCCAAACCACATTTTTCTGGGGTTCAGGGAGCCAATACGGGCAGCTATGCACCACCACCCTTGGGGGAGTCTCAATGTGGTGTTCTATGAGGTTAATGCAACCAGGGAGGGGCAAGAACACATAGAAGAATTCCTCCTACAACTGAATTACCTGTGTTCTCTGGGACAGTGAGAGGTGGTCTCCACAGAGGACTGGGATGAATTTGGCCGCACTTTTTAGACTTACCTCCGGTCCCAGCTCTGCCCTCTCTGGAACTACCATTGTCAGAGCCACAGGTTTTAGGAGATTGAGGTGGTAAATTTGACATGTGTCACCCCATCTGGCTGTTTGACCTCATAGTTGACCTCCCCAATTTTCCATATGAGATCAAAGGGCCCTTGCCACTTGGCGAGCAATTTTGAATTTGAGGTGGGCAGTAAAATGAGGACTTTATCTCCCGGCACAAATTCCCTTAGCCATGCCCCTCTGTTGTACAAGAGAATTTGATGTTACTGGGCCTGTAGCAAATTCTCCTGGGTTATGTGGCTCAGTGCGTGGAGTTTTACTCTCAGGTCAAGAACATATTGAATTTCATTTTTACTTTGAGAAGGCCCCTCCACCCAATTTTCTTTAATGATGTCTAAGACACCACAGGGCTTGTACCTATACAGCGATTCAAAAGGAGAAAACCTGGTGGAGGCTTGTGGGACCTCGCACACTGTAAACAACAGAGGGTCGAGCCACCTGTCCCAACTTTTAGCATCCCTATGAACTAACTTACGAATCATGCTTTTAAGTGTTTGATTAAATCATTCAACCAGCCTGCCCATTTGCGGATGATAAACACTAGTATGAATTGATTTAATCTGCAATAATTCATATAGTGTGCGTGGCATAAACATAGTGCCTTGATCAGTCAGTATTTCTTTTGGAATCCTGACTTGGGAGATAACATGGAAGGGCGCCTCCACAACACTGCATGCTGAGATATTGCGGAGAGACACTGCTTCTGGGTATCTTATTGCATAATCCACTATGACTAACACAAAGCAATACCCATGTGCAGATTGATCTCATGGCCTGATGAGACCCATGCCAATTATTTCAAAGGGGATCTCCATCAGTGGCAATAGGGGCAATGGCACTTTTGGTGTGGCCACTGGATTTACCAGCTGGCATTTGCAACAAGCCACACACCACCTGCAGACATTGGCGCAAATCCCTGGCCAATAGAAATGGGCCATTGAACAATTCAGTGTTTTATCCTGCCCTGAATGCCCAACCATAGGATTATGATGAGCCGCATGGAATAAAAGTTCCCTGCAGCTCTTCGGGACCAACAACTGTACCATCTTTTCTTGTGTTTGAGTGTCTTACATCACTCGATACAGCCTGTCCTTAATAATACAAAAGTACGGGAAGGAAAGCACAACGTTCAGTTGGATGATTTGACTATCAATTACTTTCACTTGGTTAAAGGTGTGTCTCAGAGACTCGTCACATGCCTGCTCCAATGGGAAATCCCCTATGGGATTCCCCAGAGAGGGAGGAGGGCTCTCATCCTTCTTTATGTCATCTGGATGTGATGCTGATGTGGACGGTCTTGGGGCCGCCTCCTCAGTCAACGTTGCAACAGGATCCCCCCGTGACGTGATACTGCAGGACTCATCCACTACTATCAGTTTCATTAATGTTCTAAACCCCAGCCAATCAGTTCCCAGAATCAGCAGGCGAGTGAGGCTTGAACTAACTACAGACTCTCCATTATGATTTTCTCTCCGGAAATGGATATTGACGAGTATCGGCGGATATTTGTGTACATCACCATGCACACACCAAAAGTGCATTTCTCAGTGCCCCACGTTGAGTCAGGTTTTGATGTACAGTATGAAGGTCTGATTGCAACCTGAATCCACCAAAGCCTGATGTGCACCCCATTGCATACTCACAACTATCCTGTATGCCCCTGCTCAATCAGGGGAAGCCTGAGGTACATTGTGGATGCAAATCAGTAGCCCCACCTCCTTGTGGAAGCACTGATTCCCCACCTTCCATCCACACTTACAGACCTGGCCAAGCTCGCTCTCGATTCTGGTGGGAATAGATGAGTTCATCTGTGGAGAGAGAGGGGGGTTAATTGTGGCACATACACAGAAGGAGAAGGGAGAGTAGAATCACGAGGATAGACACGGATGTGGGGAGCAGGTTTCGGGGAGTTGGACCCCGTTCCTGCAGGGCTGGGGTAGTGGAAGGGCGAGGAGAGGGGGAAGGAGAAAGCAAAAGTGATTGAGAGAGGGAGTTGTAACAGAGCCTGCTTCTGGATATGCCATCAGATCAGCCAGTCAGCCCACTTTCTCCAGCAATGTCGTTCAGTGACACTGGACCCATGCTGACATCCAACTCAGCAGCTGAGCACCAAACTGCTCCAGTGTCATTTGATCGATGACGACTTCGATGTTGCACTCACCGGCCAGAAGCCACTGTCAGCAGGCGTCTCAGAGCTGTTGGGCGAACGCGAACGTGAATGGCCAGCCAACTTCACCATAAGCCAGTGAGCGGAAGCATTGGCGTTGCTCTTCTGGGCCACAGCCAACCTGCTGTAGGATGACTCGCTTCAGGTGGGGGTACTCCAGCATGGTGGTGGGTGGGAGCTGTCGAGCTGTGAGCTGGGCTTCCCCCAACAGGAGCAGCAGTAGGTGAGCCACCCACTATGAGGTTGGCCATGAACTCACCTCCACATGCTCAAAAAGCTCGGGGAAGGCATTGGGGACGATAGCTGGAGCTTATGCAGACTGGACCCAGCTATGTATTACCTACCAATCCTCTGCTTGGGCTTTGAGCAGAGCCCGGAAGTGCTGGCCCAGGTCAACAGACAACACGAAAAGGGCATGCTGCTGGCACTGGAGGTCGTCAGCAAACATTTGGAGGCATTCTCAGACTGGTTTGGATCTCATGGCAGCGTTCGTTCTTCAGTCCTGGGTTTCACCACCAGTGTAACAACTCTCTGACTTTGGGAAACAGAGGAATGGGAAGCAGGCTTCAGAACAGGTGAGTTTGTTTAATTGTGCGTACTTTTCAGTGACTATTCACAAAAAATGTCACACATGCGGTGGGGTGTGACAGCTCTCTCTCTCTCTCTCTCTCTCTCTCTCATTCCTGACTGTCTGAGAGACACACAGAGACACAGGTTGTTAGACAGCCAGTAATTTGACACAGGTGCACCTCATTGCATGTTACCTGCTGGTTCAACCTGCCTCCTTGCCATTCACAGCTGACACTCAACCATGCCCCTGCTGCCACATATATAAAGCCACTCCTGTCTCACTCACCATGTTACACTGATGTTCAATATTATATTAATGAGAACTCCAGTGTAGAAATAGTACAGATACTGGTGCAAAGGTGCAGACATTGTTAAACAAGTTCCAGAATGCAATGCAGCTATATGGCAATGAGTTACGGCAGGGACACAGCTCAACTAGTTATTGATCTACAAAATGATAAACGTGATAGCTTTGACAGTGGTATTAGCATTAAAGTTGATGCTGATCAGTTTGAGCAGAGTTTAGCTGGACAGACTAAAAGACTAAAGCGCTGCTGCATTAGTTATTTTGACATTATTGTCAAAATAACTTCCACTTCTGCCTTTCAGACATTACCCTGATCATTCATTTCATGCTCCAAGCTACCTGTGCACTTTGCCTTTCACTGAGTTTTGTTTTTATTGAGCTGTGCCAGGAACACATTTTGCACTTTATAGGTGATACTTTACTAGTGATTGGAATTATATCTCTTTAGTGAACCAGATCATTTGGCTCAACTCAGGAATTTGAGCCAGCTCTTTTTGGCTCCCAAATAGCTATACATTTAGCACCACTACTGGCTTTTATAATTCAGCAAAATTTTTTGCAATGCTTTGACTTATGATTGGTGTGTGTCTGTGCATGTATATCATTTAAATCATTCAATGTGTCATTCAAAATTTATACTAAAATTTATAATTTCTTCAATACCATTATTTTACATTATGTTTGGTATAAAAACAGCAAACACTATTTCAAATGTGTATTGAACATCCATTATCCATAACCACTTATCCTGTGCAGGCAAGCTGGAGCCTATCGCAGCTGACTATGGGCAAAAGGCAGGGTACACCCTAGACAAGTCGCCAGATCATCACAGGACTGACACAAAGACAAACAACCATTCGCACCTACGGTCAATTTAGAGCCACCAATTAGCCTAACGTGCATGTCTTTGGGGGAAACCAGAACACCCAGAGGAAACTCACACAGACACAGGGAGAACATGAAAACTCCACACAGAAAGGCTCCTGTCGGCTGCTGGGCTCAAACCCACTGTCTTGCTGTGAGGCGACAGTGCTAACCACTACACCACCATGTCACTGTCCATTGAACATTCTATTGATATTAAACATTGTAAATCAGCATTTTGCTACAAATAGTAAATACTGTGTATTTGGTCCTTGTGCATAATAAACTATCCAAAACACAACCATTCCAAATAAATCACACTCAAAACAGAACTTGGTGTGACAAACTGGCTCTCAAACAGGAGCCAGTCCTCATTGTTCACATAAAGGAATCTGGCAGGAATTTTAATTCAGTTTGACTTATGCAAACATTTACACACGACTTTACTAAAAGGCAGATAAATGAGGTTCAGTGTAGGTAATTTAGAAATCAAGATTTCATTGCTTAGATGCCACTGAAGATCTGAATCTTAATTATAAGATTAATTCATATGCAAATTATATTAGTTAAAGGTGGATTTTTGCTATAAACTGTGTTGCTGCTACAGCTATCAGAATAAACACACTTGTCACACAATCATTTCTTATGCTTTGACCTTGATGCTTTGTAGTGAGGTCAGATAATGGGCTTTAATAATAATATATTGAAAGTAGTCTGCTTTTTTTTTTTTGGCTAATTTAGTTTACTTTTTATTTTAGTTTACTACAATATTCCTGGTTCATACACTCACAGAACTAGAAATGATGCAGTCACTGAATGCAATTATGGTGAACTGAGATTCTTTCTTACAGAGAACACACAGTAAACAGTCAGTAGGTGTTTTGTCTGAAGAACATGGTTGTGCAATCGGAGCAACAAGACCTCTCTGGCTTGTTTAATAACTTAAGATTTCCAGGGATTAAAATGATGTTGGTAGTAGGGGGCAGAAATTTTTCATTCATTCATTCATTCATTCATTCATTTATGCCTTGAGGAAAACCAAACATCTAAAAAAAATCTGTATTTTGTCATATCAAATATCATATGATTTTTACATTTTGCTGAAAAAAATAATAAAAGGGTTAATATCTTATGCTGCAATAGGATTTGTGTTTTGTGTTGTCTGTGTAGATACAGTCAATTGACAGTCTCACACAGTGCTGACTTGACCTCATCTGATTAATTATGTAATTGGGAAGTGAGAGCAGGATCAACAATTATGTTTTGATATCAAGACCATGGGATCATTTCATGGGAAAAGCATCATAATTCCACATAGAAAGCAAAAGCACACAAGGTTGTCCTTGGAGTCCCTGATCATAACCAAGATGGGGGGATGTAATTCTAAGTAGTATGGCTGTTGATCTTCAAGTGCTGGCTTGAAACTTCAGTCAGTATTATTTTTGTCTGGTGTTGATAGACCATGTAGAAATAGAGATATAGTAAATTTAAAAATTTACAATTGTACATGGTTTCATTTTGTCTTTATTTTACCTCATGTGTCTTTTCTCCTTATTATCTTACTTGCATACATAAAAGGTTTTGTTACTCATGTTTGTTGTTTTGAATAAAGAAAAATAATACTTTTCTAAATATAAACATTTTCAGTGTTTATACAGATACATTATATAAAAAATCAAAAGCACACAAAAAACAGGCAAAGTCCCAGATCCAGATTCACAAGGGTTAATTTACAAAATGACAATTTACATGTAGCCATTAGATCTGTGTTGAAAGTGCAATCATGAGATTCAGGATGTGTGTCCACAAATTAACCTCAGACACACCACACATGAGACAAGGAGTTTCAGATGACGATTGTACACTTGTACAAGTTTCAGATGACGATTGTAGCCACATCCTTCAGAATAATGAAGGTTGCGATTTTCTACAGTAGCAGCGAAGCAAACTTAAATACAGCAACACAGTGCTTTATAGAGCAGGATAAAGTCACTGGAATGAAAGTCAAGAATCAAGGGTTTTGTATGAAGCAATTAGAGGTGAATACACAAGTTAATCTTTTGTGTTTGCACAAGATACTCTGGGGGAAAGTCATCTGCCATGTCAGTCATATTAACTCTTCCTGTAAAAGCAGGAAATTGTTGGCCATGTTTATTGCTAAAAATGTAGAAGATGCTGAAGCAAGCCTAGAGGTCTTGCTACTGAGACTGCTCGCCATAAAATGTATTAAAGTCCTGCCCTGTTACAGTTGGTTTTGGAGATCACTAAGAATGGCCACTCCCAGTCATTGCTTAATACTGATTAGGATTAAACAGGTATAAAATAAGTACTTGGTTACTTAACTACTCATGCCCATCACCTGTCATGATTCCACAACCTCCAGAGAAATCTTCCTGCTTTTACTCTGTGCAATAGTAACAGGCAACAGGAAACTGACTGAGGTATAAGTTCTGGATGTCTGGTGAAACAACAATAACAACAACAACTTTGTTTACATTTCTATACAGTTTTACAGATTTAGGTTGGTTTTAATCAATGCTTATCCTGTATTTTAACCAGCCTGAGAATGTTACTGCTCGATTATGTGACTCATACGTACACTATGTGGCCAAAAGTATGTGGACACCTGGCCATCACACCCATATGTGGGCCTTCTCTAAACTGTTGCCACAAATTCAGAAGCACACAATTGTATAGAATGTTGCATGACAATTTCCCTTCACTGAAACCAAGAGGCCCAAACCTGTTCCAGCATGTCTCTGTGAAGACAAGGTTTGTCAAGGTTAGAGTGGAAGAACTTGAGTGGCCTGCACAGAGTCTTGACTTCAACCCTACAGACTGCATCCCAGGTCTTCTCAAATGACATCAGTGCCTGATCTCACTAATGCTCTTGTGGCTGAATAAGCCCAAATCCCTAGAGCCACACTCAAAAATCTAGTCAAAAGCCTTCCCAGAAGAGCAGAAGTTATAATAACCGCAAAGGGGGATAAATCTGGAATGTGAATGAAACGTTCAACATTGTACACATAATTACGATGGTCAGGTGGTCACATACTTTTGACTCCAAATCCTTGTGTTTAGCTGTTTTCATTAGATGCATGCCACAGATGTGTCTACATTGTGATCTATTCAATCTCAAATAGCTTTTCTTAGCTTTAGAGAATGTACAGCTCAATACCTTATGTGATCAGGACAGTACATCTTATAAAAAGTACCGACCCACTGTAGTCAGGCAACGGGGCAGAAGTTTAAGAAACTTGCCAAAAGGGTTGGTATTTTTTTTTTTTAGAGAATTAAGCCTGCCTGTGATTTTGCATGTAAGTTCAATGTAGGCATCAAAATGTAGGATACAAGTTCTCAGTTTTGTCATTATGATAACCGTTCTGTGAATCTCCCAGGACACACAGACTAGGACCAGCAAGCTGACTCAATTTTGAGGTGCAACACTGCCATCTATGGTCAAACTGTATATATGCACTCAGGACCTGTATAAGTCATAATCAATGGTGTAAATGGGATTTAAAACTTTAGGATTGTCTTGTGAGGTAAATTTCACTTGATAAATTTACTAACCTTATGTGCCACATTAGTTTATTGACTGTATTTGCTTTGAAGTTGTCCACATCCCAGTGAGACATGAAACAAAATGACACGAGCATTTTGTTTTCCCATGGTGCTTTTCCACTAACTTCATGAACAAAGTCGATTTAAAGGTCAGCTTTCCTCTTGCTAAGACGCCTTAATGAGAAATTGAAATCAGAAATTGGGCCAATTGGCTAGACTCAGCCCTGTGTGGGATTACACACAGCCAAACAAGACAGCTGCAAATGGTGCTGTCCAAGAGATACAGAGCTAGGGCTGAGACAGGACATTGTCCAACATACAAACATCACAGCCACATCGTTATCACATAGCCAGTGAGTCTCATTTTCACCATCATGCTCATTTCTGAAGGGTTTGTGTTGTGTGAAAAGAAAAGGAATTGACCTGGAAGTGAGGATAGAGTTAGCTGCACAGGAATGCTAGGCTATGATTATTCAAGCTAGTCCATTTTAGCACAAAGGTCACTTCATGATAATTGACATTACTGTGATCTATAACTGACTCACAGCTGGTGTTTGAGATCTGACTCAGGAAAGTATTAAAGGAAAATTCCGGTTTTTAACACTTTTTAGCCCCTTTTCTGGAGTGTCTACAGTAGGATGAAATTGAATGATCGACACCAAAATGTTGACGATTGGTCCTGTCTCGGCTATTTGGCTTATTTAGAATCACCCCCTGTCTGCTTCAGAATGGCTTCCTATGGGCATGTCTGATAATGTCCTTAAAACAACCTTAAA
>JAPEIY010000012.1:12252511-12264179 GCA_026122135.1 Cathorops aguadulce | reverse complement strand
TTCCGTGCCATTTCCTGCAAGACTGACAGGCTGCGTAAGTCCTTTGTCCCCAGGGCCATCCAGCTATTTAATACCACGCAGAATGACACACTGAAAGAGATTGTTATAGGTGACTGGACCGCATAAATCAAACCCCCCACCCATACTACACACTTATCTTTACCCCCACCCCCCCACCTCTCTTCCAACTATAGTAACAACTATTGCATTGAGAGACTTTTTATATTTGACTTTTTAAATTTTTAAATTTGAATGTTTAATAATCTGTTTGTATGTATGCTACTAGACACCTAAATTTCCTTCGGGATTAATAAATGCTACTCTACTCTACTCTACATGTAGCCAGCTCACTGGTGTTCTCCAATCCCAAGTCTCTTTTTAATGCATCAACAAGGATTGTTGGAGGGTGACCTCTACCCCTGTGGCTGTGTCATGGTTTCCAATGTACTAGCTGGCTTGCTGGAAGTTCTTCATGCCTATAGCAATGACCAGTTAACCTTCTATAACCTTCTATATGCAATTTTGTTGGATACTCTGGGGAGATCCCTGTATAGCTTGTTTGTTATTTGATCTTGCTAGCTCATTTTTGGAGCGGCACACAGCATTCTGGTATATGATCCATTTAGTGAATTTTCAGCAGAAGATATCAGCGCTCAGCATTCACTCTGCCATTCAACAGTGGCAGTGAAAAGACTTATCTTTATGTCACAGGAGACATTGGATTTCCATACATGATTCATTTTGTTGAGTGCTTTCCAAGACAGTGACTTTCCCACTTTAATATCCCTTTCTGCGGAGTTTACCCAGGACCCAAGATACTAATTCCAAGACATTCCCTTCTAACAATTTCACTGTAATGGGAGAGGACATGTCGCTGAGCAACACTTTGGTTGTACTGCTGGTTAGTAATAGACCAACATGGATGCACTACAAATTCAAGTCAAGTCAACTTTGTCAAATATACTATACATGCTTGACATACAGCACAGATGAAATTTCAATCCTCTCTGACCCACGGTGCACACAGGCAATGCAATAAATAAAAAGAGAATAACTGAAATAAACAATATAAACAGTGCAAACACTAGATAAGAAATAGGCATAGACTAAATTGTGAGAGACTCTCTCTCTCACACACACACACAAATTGGAGCAAAAGGACATAAAATAAAGAGTCTGGGGCAATTGAGGTATAGTAGGTAAACATGAAATAAGCAGTATAAACAATACACTAATAGCTGTTAAGGTGAGGTAGTGCAGAATAGTGCAAATGAGCGAGGTAAAGTGAAATGTGCAGTCCTTGAGTTCAGTGTGCGAATGAATGTTGAGAGTGTGTGTGTTCTGATCTTTCAACAGAAACTATTTTCAAAACTGCCTATTTTGTTAAAAGAAGAAGAAGAAGAAGAAGAAGAAGAAGAAGAAGAAGAAGAAGAAGAAAGCAATGTCCTCATGGGGACCAGCCAAATATCTATGCAAGGTGAAAACCAGATATTCCTATAAGCATGGGGTCCCAGCCACTTTTTATGTTTGGGGTAAGCAAGGTCTTTCATTAGCACTTTGTGTATTATGGAAATATTGAGGAAAAGCATAAAAATAAACTCTTGCTCTAATATAGTGAATCATACTTTACGAGGTTTGTATTCAATTTGGTGACAGAAAACGAAATGGACTTCTTAACAATGATGTTAGCCACAAGCAGTGATTAAAGGCGCCATGCACTTTCTCTCCCTACCCTTTAATGACGAAGGAAGACCAGAAGCCATTGGGATCATGAGTGCTTTCTCCCAAGGAGCTAAATTTGAAGGCAAAATCATCAAGCCATTGCTGAGATATTGCCTCAATAGTTGCAAATGAAGCCAAGTCTTGTTTAACTTTAGAGCATAATGCAAAATGCATGTGAGAATTTTTTTTAATGCTAATACATGAAAGTGGTGCCCTGATTTGTCCTCACTTCCTGTTTTATAATTTAGGCATAAAAAGTTTCTTTTTTAGTTTTTATTTATTGTGTGTTGCATGTGTGAAGCAGGGCTCCTTTTGATAGCCAAGGCGTATAGCCACTGATTGGACTACGCTGTTTTATTTAAATAAAAGTATTTAAGTAAAAAAGTCTGCAGGTTATGGATGAAACTTCACATACATATAAAAATTCCAAGACACGATTTGGACAAAATTTATAGGCAAGAAAGATGATTTTATTACATTTTAAAATGACAGAAAATCAAAACTGGTGGAATTTAACATAGATGAATCCTATTTCTATGACAATCCAGCCACTAGGGCTGCACAAGCCAGTGTATTCTTAGTGCCGGTCCCAAGCCTGTATAGACTGGGGAGGGTTGCATCAGGAAGGACAGACATTGTAAAACCTACACCTCATCAAATATGCAGATCATAAATTAGATTTCAATACCAGATTGGTCAATACCCGGGTTACCAATGGCTGCCAAAGGTACTGTGAGCCAGAAGGGTGCCATTGGAAACTATGCTACTGCTGCATGAAGGAGAAGGGGAAGGTATATCCAGAGGCAGCAAGAGAGAAAGGAAGGGTAGGAATGTGGAGGGGAGAGCTGGAGCTTTGAATGTTGGCATTATGGGAGATAAAGTAAAGGGAGCAAAGGGAGAGAGATGGCTGATATAATGGACAGAAGGAATGTGTGTGCAAGAGATCAGGGGAGCAAGGCCAGGAGCACTGGAAGTGTATGTATTGTGTATTATGGAAGTGTATGTACTGTGATGCCAATGATATTGGCCTAGGAGCTGTCCTTACCCAGTCCGCAAACAATGAAGACCAGGTCATTGCTTATGCGTCAAGGGCCCTCCAGGGGCCTGAGCTCCGGTACTCGACAGCAGAGAAAGAGTGCCTGGCGGTAGTGTGGGTGGTCGAGAAATGGCGCCACTATCTGGAGGGGAATACCTTTGATGTGTTCACCGACCACAGCGCATTAGCTTGGGCGTTTAATTGCCCGAAAACATCTTCCCGCCTGACCAGATGGACGCTTCGGCAGCAGGCGTTCTCATTTAGAGTTCATTATAAAAAAGGTTGCTCTAATGTCGTTCCTGACGGTCTGTCGCGGGTGCCACATCCAGGAGTTGAGCTACCAGAAGGGGGCACTGTGGCTGTGGCTACTGCAAAATCCTAGACAAGCCAGGTATTATAATGCACGACGCAAAGATGTACACTTTGCAGTTGGGGACCGGGTCTGGATTAGGTCACACCCACAGTCTAAAGCCTCAGCCAATTTTTCTGCCAAGCTTGCGCCCAGATGGTCAGGGCCTGTAAGGGTGGAGAAGAGGTTAGGCACCATAAATTACCGTGTTTGTTGGTTGACTGACAAGGTAAAGGTGGACAATGTAAATGTGGTTGACATGAAGCCCTCATATGGTCCCGATAAGCCGTTGGCTGGGGGAGGGGGATGTAAAGGTCGCCAATAAGTCTACCTTTTTTTACATGGCTAAATGTTTAAGAATGTGTAAAGTAATTGTTAATTTACTTTACTTTTTAATTGTTTTTACTTTTTAATTGTTATACAGTTACAATTTACTTTTTAATTGTTAATTGTTAATCAGTATTGCCATGTCAAGTTTGTAAGTCATTGCCAATTGTCAATGTATGACACAGGTTTTGGTGATATGTTGTCTTTAAATGTATGTCACTAGCCGGGGGGGAACCAGGGTGAGGAAAAGGAGCGGCGGGGAGCTCGTGGCGTCGGAGAGTCTCCAAGCTTGGATTACCGCATCTGTTCTCGTGGGAATTATCTTATTTTATTTTTTCCTACCAGACTGTTGGATGACGCAAAGTTCGGAACATATTTCTCTGGTCGCAACAATTGGCGAGGTTGCACTTTCTTCTTTTAATTACCAGAAGCGGCGTCTCGTCAGAATATGAGCGCATCCCTCCGCGGCGTGTGTGTTTTCCTTTTCGTTTGGGATCTATATTCTGATCGGACTGGATAACCCTAAACCTCGACTCTGGGACTAATAGGGGAGCGAACTCAAGGGACATTTTAGTTTTTCTTTTTTTCCTTTTCTTCTCAGGGGTTTCATTCTGTTTAAGAGCGGCAGCTGACTCCGCACTTCCTAGTTTGAGCGGCCTGAGCGGCCGATGTTTGTGTTTGAAATTATAACTTCACCAAGTTTACTTGCTGCCTCCAGTATGTTTTTTGTTGAGATATTTACCTTATTTGATTCCTAACGTGATGAAGCTTGGGCAGTACTGACAAACTTTGACCCTAACTTATATGTTACGCACTGGTAGAAGGCCAGCACGAGCTAACGTTACCACAGCCTGTTTTAGATCCGCCCATGACTTAAATAGCATGTAACCATTTTACCTAGAATCAAGGGAGAATTGTTACAGTGGTGGCCCGTACAGGGAACAGGATCACTTTTTTTTTTGTTACGATGGTAATGATAATACCAATGTCGGGTTTTGTCTAAGTTTTGTGAGTCATTTGTTTGTGATTAGGCAGGCTAGCTGGCTAGGCCACTGAAGACACTCACACACTCATTTTATTGGTACTGGCACACACATTTCATTGGGTTTCATACGTTATACAGGCCTACATCACATTTATACAATTTAATTACTACATTGCATTAGATTGCATTACTGCTTCCTGCACAGTCATGTCCACGACCGACCACCAGGGGTCACCCGTGGGTGCCGGCTCATTAACCAATCCTGACCCGTACCAACATGTCACTACTAGTCACAGCCACAGGGGGGTCACAGAGCTAACTAGTCGGTTGCAAACCATGTACATCGATAGTGGTGATGAAGAGGGGCAAGAGTCAGGTGGGGAGGCTGAGGATGTGGCAGAACAGCTCCAGGAGCTATATCTGAGAATTGAGTCTTTGGAAAACCGTCTTAGAGAAGCAGTAGACAGTACGCTCAACAGGGAAGATGGACTGAGGGCTGCTATCGAGACCGTGGCTACAGAGGCCAATGAGTATACCGATGAAAGGCTGCACAGTTTGGATCAGGCTGTTGCTGCATGCTTGGAGTGCAGGGACAGGCAGTGGAAAGAAGAAATGAAGAAGGCCATGGGGCAGCACCGCTTGTCCTGGGGGCCTAGATTTTCCACTCCTGTAGCGCATGTGCCCACTACTCCTCACACACTTGAGACTGATGTTACCACCACTCCTCTACACACTGCCTCTACATCTCTGCACACTGCTACGCCTAAGCCACCCATCAAAATGGAGTTTCCCAAGTTCGGTGAATCTAGGAACTCCAAAGACGTCACTGACTTCATCGAACATTGTGAGAACTTTTTGTCGCTCAGGCCTTTGCATGATGCTGAACTCATTGGCACCCTTAACACCGTCCTCAAACGGCCTGGTCGGAGCTGGTGGCTGGCTGCACAAAGCAAAGTTTCCAATTGGAATGGATTTAAAGCTGCCTTCCTGGAGGCTTTCCTTCCTTCAGACTACCCCTCTGAAATAGAAGAGCAACTCCACTCAAGTATCCAAGCACCCACGCAATGCCTGAGGGACTTTGCTTACGACCATCGCGCGCTCTGCTTGAAGTGGCATCCAGAGATGTCGGAGGATGAGATCGTGAGGTGTATCCTTAAGGCATGCAATCCAAGACTGGCTAGTGGCCTGCGAGGCATTGTGACCACTGTTGATCAGCTTGTCAAGGTGGGCTCAGTAATTGAAAAAGACTGGAGTAACTCCAAAGATTACTGGAATAAAGTTCAGTATAACAACTCCAGTGACCGCACCTCTAAGAAGGCCACCAGGAAGTCTGAGCAGGGTCAGGCCAGGGAACATGGTGCTGATGTTGCCTCTGTCGTAGGTGTGCCAACGCTCCTGGTGGTGCCCGTCGCAATCCGCGGCTCAAGGGGAGATGCTGTCTTGGACACGGGCTGTACTTACTCCTTGATGAGCAATACCCTATGGGATAACATCAAGAAGGCAGGTGAAACCCTGTGTGCCAATGAAAGCCAGAAATTCATCATGGCCAACAGGCAAGAGAGTAAAGCTATAGGCAAAGCTACCCTGCTACTTATGTTAAACAATGTCCATTTATGTGCTTGATGACAAACAGCTGTGTATGCTATTACTGCTGGGACTAGACTTCATGTGAACGAGTCAACTCACCTTAAAGCCGCACATTGAGGAATATGTAATGACTGAGGGAAGAGAACACAAGTTTCTTCAGAAGGCTCGAGATGCGCTGCAGTGGAGTCATACGGAGTCTGCAGCCTACTTCTACATGGCTGTAGTAGAAGACAGTAACAACGCACCACCAACTGATCCACTCCTGCAGGCTCAACTGGAGGTGGTAAGGCCACTGCTGCAGAAGTGGCCTAAGGTCTGGACAGAGGCCACAGGAGCCACCAATGTCATTCAGCATGACATCTTCACTACGGATGAGCCGCCTGTGCATAAGAGAGCCTATCGTGTCTCACCCCAAAAGCAGGAAATCATTGATGAACATCTGGACAAAATGCTCAAAAATGGCATCATTGAGCCATCTTCCTCAGCTTGGGCCTCCCCAGTGGTTTTGGTCCCGAAAAAAGATGAGTCTCTCCATTGTTGCATGGACTACAGGGAGCTTAATGCCAAGACACACCACGATGCTTACCCAATGCCTTTGGTCCATGAAATTCTGGAGTCCCTGCAAGGAGCCAAATATTTCAGCTCGTTGGACATCCAGATCGGTTATTGGCAAGTTGCCATGGGTGGGAGCAGCAAGAAGAAGACAGCCATGATCACTCACAAGGGCCTCTTCTAATTCAAGGTTATGCCGTTCGGGTTGCGGAACGCTGGCGCCACCTTCCAGCGACTTATGGAAAATGTCCTGTGAAATTTAAAGGGGAACATCTGCTTTGTGTACATTGATGACATCATTGTATTTTCCAGGATGCAAGAGCAACATCTGCGCAACCTTGACGCGATGTTCCAGAAACTACACCAAACCCATCTGACCCTGAATATCAAGAACTGCCATCTTTTTAAAACTGAGCTGACATTCTTGGGGCATGTAGTATCAGAGAGGGGAGTGGAAGCTTACCAGGCCAAGGTCGAAGCCATCATATCCTACCCAGTACCCACTGATCTCAAGAGTCTCCAGAGGTTCTTGGGGTTGGTGGGCTGGTATCATAAGTTCATCCCTCGGCTGGCAGATATCGCAGCACCTCTCAACAACCTCAAGAGGAAGGGAGTACCTTGGGTGTGGTGCAGTGCAGTGCCAGGACGCTTTCCAACACCTCAAAGATCTGCTGCGGTTGCCCCCTGTGCTTGCTCAGCCACAGCCGCACCTGCAGTTCCGGGTCCATTGTGATGCCAGTGACGTTGGCCTAGGAGCTGTCCTTACCCAGTCTGCAAACAATGAAGAGCAGGTCATTGCTTATGCGTCAAGGGCCCTCCAGGGGCCTGAGCTCTGGTACTCGACAGCAGAGAAAGAGTGCCTGGCGGTGGTGTGGGCGGTCGAGAAATGGCGCCACTATCTGGAGGGGAATACCTTTGATGTGTTCACCGACCAAAGTGCATTAGCTTGGGTGTTTAATTGTCCCAAAACATCTTCCCGCCTGACCAAATGGACGCTTCAGCTGCAGGCTTTCTCATTTAGAGTTCATTATAAAAAGGGTTGCTCTAATGTCGTTCCTGATGCTTTGTCGCGGGCGCCACATCCAGGAGTTGAGCTACCAGAAGGGGGCACTGTGGCTGTGGCTACTGCAAAATCCTGGTGGTCCAAATTGCCAAGCTCTCTGCAGGACATCGAGAAGCCTCAAGAGCCAGCTGCTAAGCATTCTTTGCGGGTCATGGGGCGTGTCCCAGAAGCTCACTACAGCGTACCATCCACAAACCAATCAAACAGAGTGAGTGAACAAAACTTTGAAGTCCATGATTGCCTCTTACGTCGGGAACCACCACCAAGACTGGGACCGATGGCTGCCAGAGTTCCACCTGGCCATCAACACAGCAGTGCACGAGACCACTGGCGTAACCCCTGCTGTGTTGGCTCTGGGGAGCAACATCCATGGCCCACTAGAGCGTCTCATACACAAAGCACCAGCACCCAGCACCCCTGCATACCATACCCTACACAAACACACACAGTTGTTGAAGGAGGTTGAAAGGCATGTTGGTGTAGCTAAGGCTAGACAAGACAGGTATTATAATGCACGACGCAAAGATGTACACTTTGCAGTTGGGGACCTGGTCTGGATTAGGGCACACCCGCAGTCTAAAGCCTCAGCCAATTTCTCTGCCAAGCTTGCGCCCAGATGGTCAGGGCCTGTAAGGGTGGAGAAGAGGTTAGGCCCCGTAAATTACTGTGTTTGTTGGTTGACTGACAAGGTAAACGTGGACAATGTAAATGTGGTTGACATGAAGCCCTACCATGGTCCCGTTAAGCCATTGGCTGGGAGAGGGGGATGTAAAGGTCACCAATAAGTCTACCTTTTTACATGGCTAAATGTTTAAGAATGTGTAAAGTAATTCTTGTTAATCAGTATTGCCATGTCAACATTGTAAGTCATTGCCAATTATCAATGTATGACACGAGTTTTGGGGATATGTTGTCTTTAAATGCATGTCACTAGCCAGGGGGGGAAAGGGGAACCTGGGGGGGAGAGGAGCGGAGGTGAGCTCGTGGCGTTGGAGATTCTCCAAGTTGGATTACCACGTCTGTTCTCATGGGAATTGTCTTATTTTATTTTTTCCTACCAGACTATTGGATTACGGCAAGTTTTGGAACATATTTCTCTGGACGCATCAACTGGCGAGGTTGCGCATTCTTCTTTTAATTACCAGAAGCGGTGTCTCGTCAGACTATGAGCGCATCCCTCTGCAGCGCGTGTGTTTTCCTCTTTGTTTGGGATCTACAGTATATTCAGATCAGATTGGATTACCCTAAACCTTGACTCAGGGACTAATAGGGAAGCGAACTCAAGGGACATTTTAGTTTCTTGTTTTCTTTTTGGGGGTTTCATTCTGTTTAAAAGCGGCGTCTGACTCCGCACTTCCTGGTTTGAGCAGCCTGAGCGGCCAGTGTTTGTGTTTGAAATTATAACTTCACCAAGTTTACTTGTTGCCTCCAGTATGTTTTTTGTTGCGATATTTACCTTATTTGATTCATAACGTGATGAAGCTTGGGCATTACTGACAAACTTTGATCCTAATTTATATGTTACACACTGGTAGTAGGCCAGCGCGAGCTAACGTTACCACAGCCTGTTTAAGATCCGCCCGTGACTTAAATAGCGTGTAACTATTTTACCTAGACTCAAGGGAGGATTGTTACAAATTTATCGCCATGCCACGTAGATGTGTTGCTGGCGGGTGCAGCAACACGACAGAAGGTGGATTTACATTGCATTCACGGCCCAAGAATGTTCAAACTGCAAAGATTTGGACGTGTTTTGCGAGAAGTTCACGGGTACATCGGATGCCTACGAAGTGGTCTTGTCTCTGCTCTGAAGACATTTTACTGAAGACTCGTACGAGACCTCTGATTTGTTAAGGAGTGTCGGCTATAAGCCCATATTGAAAGAGGGTGCAACAATTAAAGAAAAAGAAAACAAGAAAAGGAAAGCATTTTTATTTATTTTTTTTAAAGGAAAGTGAGTTCAGTTGCACTAGTCCTCCCGGAGTGAGCTGAGGACTGTTGCTAAAACCTGGGACGGAACGGAATGGGACGGGACAGGACACATCGCTCAGGCAGTGGCCTCTGCAGTTGTTGCTAAAACCGGTGACATCCTGCTCCGTCCCGGGTTTTAGTCATTTTAGTAAAAAGGTGAGTACCCTTCCCGGAATAACTCTTATTCTATTCACGTTCACTGGGTTTTGAGAAACTGCGCTTTTTTTTTTTTTGCAAATTCGATGAATAAAAACTTGATACAAAACGTCCGTCAAAATAATTTCCGCTTAGAATGTAAACAAATCGGCGAAATGACAAGAGCAAATTGTGAAAAATGCTATAATTATTAAAAAAAAAAAAATACTCCCCTACTATCACATATATTTATTCCATATTTTGATGGGTTTTTTTTTTTTTTTTTTGGGGGGGGTGTTGTATTCGAGTCGAGTTTTTATTCCATCCTGTTGGTTCAGCAACACGCACTGCAATTTTGTTTTTCTCTACTCAGGGTATATGAGCTGATATCCTTGTAGTAGCATAGCCAATCAAAGTGCACGATTGCTCATATCCAGTAAACATGGAGAGAACAAAAATCATTTATTTCCATACTATTTGTAATTGAGAATTATGTTTTTCTAAGCACTTGTAAATAAATCAGGTATGAAGACCCGTTTTGGGAGCCTCATGAAAATTATTGCATTGGATTGTCGTATATTTGCCAATTCTGTGGTTCCGGGGGGAAATAAATAAAATAAATAAATAATCAATCCTGTGACTCATTTCAGATGGAAACGCAGCCTCTCAGCAAAAAAGAACGAGATCCTGCTGAAATACGAGTCAGTGCGCTTTTTCAGTGGTAATGAACCAGTGAAGAATGATTTTGAACAGATTTCCAACGGTTAAACGGCACCGAAAACCGCCCGGACAACGAGCTCCACACCAATCATGATGAGTTTTCAATGGAGCAGTTTCCTGCACTGGGAACGTGTCCATATAAATCATGAAGTCTTGCTTTATAAACTCAGTGTCCCCTGTCTCACACCTCTCCAACTGCACGCGGTTCGGGAAATCAGTGACTGGAGGAGCCGAAAGGGAGTGGAACAGGTCGTGAATGGCTGCGACTGCTGTTTCAGGCACCTGCGATGAGGAGCGTGTCCATGCGTGGAGGAGGTGGTGGGGGTTTGAACATCTTGCTGATGTCCTCCTCCGGCAGCGGGGGTTCTCCTCGGCTCTGTCGCTGGGTGTTCTCCTGCTGTCGCCTCTGCAGGTACTAGAGAGAGAGAGAGAGAGAGAGAGAACAGAACAGAGAACACACAGAGAGAGAGAGAGAACAGAACAAGAGAACACAGAGAGAGAGAGAGAACAGAACAGAGAACACAGAGTGAGAGAACAGAACAAGAGAACACAGAGAATAGAACAAGAGAGCACAGACAGAGAGAGAGAGAGAGAACAGAGAAGAGAGAACACACAGAGAGAGAGAGAAAACAGAACAAGAGAACACAAAGAGAGAGAGAGAGAACAGAACAGAGAACACAGAGAGAGAACAGAGAAAGCAGAGAGAGAAAACAGAACAGAGAGAGAGAGCAAACAGAGCGTAAGACGAGAGAAAACAGAACACACACACAGAGAGAGAGAGAGAAAACAGAACAAGAGAACACACACAGAGAGAAGAGAACAGAGAGAAAGAGAACAGAACAGAGAGAGAGCACAGAGAGAGAGGACAGAACAAGAGAACACAGAGAGAGAACAGGGAGGAGAAAGCAGAGAGAGCAGAGAGAAAAGAGAAAGCAGAGAGAGAAAACAGAACAGAGAGAACAGAACAGAGAGAGAGAACAGAGAGAACAGAGAGAGAGAGAGAGAGAGAGAAGAACAGAGAGAACACAGAGAGCGAGAGAGAGCGAGAACAGAACCGAGAACACAGAGAGAGAGAGAGAGAACAGAACAGAGAAAGCAGAGAGAGAAAACAGAACAGAGAGAACAGAGAGAGAACAGAACAGAGAACACAGAGAGAGAGAAAGCAGAGAGAAAACAGAACAGAGAACACAGATAGAGAGAGAGAGAACAGAGAGAACACAG
>JAPEIY010000012.1:12224564-12235106 GCA_026122135.1 Cathorops aguadulce | reverse complement strand
GTCCTGTAAATAGTTTTCTAATCAGCAATAAATATAACAATTTCTGATCAACCCATATCAATTGTATGCTTAAAATAGCATACTGGCTAAAGCCCTGCCCGTTTCAAGACAACCAGACCCACTTCCTGGTTAAATTCCGCTCACTTCCGGGTTAGGCCCCGCCCATTCTGAGTACAGATACGGATAATTCATATGGTTAACAGATACAGATAATGCTGTACTTGCTAGTTCAAACGTAGCCAAACTGTTTGGGAGGAGGTTCACCAGCGACTAGTAGTTGTCTGAACAAAATACAAAGCCTATACCGATCATCATAGACCCCCACGTACCTTCTGGGAGATCAAGTATGGGTGGCAACAAAGAACCTACGAGAGACACAAACCTGTAAGAAACTCCAGCCATTTTACATCAGCCCCTTCAAGGTACTACAGCACATTAATGATGTCTCTTACTGACTAGAACTTCCACCACACAGCAGAATCTTTCCCACTTTCCACGTATCCGATCTTAAGCCCGGCATTCCAGGTCTGCTCTCTGAGAACACATCCACTCTAGACCATCCCTGTCTGAACCTCGATGAGAACCCATCTACCAGGTTAACAAGACCCTCAACTCCAGGCGAAAAGGCAACCAGATCATGTATCTGGTGGATTGGCAAAGATAACGGCTGGAGGAACAGAGTTAGGTAAAGTCCAAAGACATCCTCGACCCGTTACTCAAGCAGGATTTCCATGCTCAGCACCTAGAGGTCAAGGATGCCCCCGAAAGACTTTAGCTCCCAGAGGTAGCTCCTCGGGGGGTGTTTGTCAGTAAACCCACTGGAAAAGAGCTGACTACAAACATTGACAGCTCAAACTACAACTCCCAGAATGCAAAGCGCCTTCTGTCTCCCACCTTCTAACACACAGCTGACATCCATTTCCTCATCACCTGCCCCTGCATATAAACACCAGGTCACACAAGCATTCTATGCAAAGTATCGTTCTAGTTCACCGATTATACCAAGCCTTGTTATCTCTCTGACTGCGTTTCTACCATTTCTCGTTTCCTCGATCTCCATTTACCTCTGATATTCTGTTTGCTGATTGTCTAACCCTAGCGTGTTTATTGACCTTGATTCCTGTCTCTTGATTTGGCTTGGTTCACTATTCTTAAAGCATATTTGCAGAACCATGGCCTCACTTTCATTTATAAATGCCTTGAAACCTCAAGAATGGCACAGGAAGAGTTTTAAGCATTAACAATAAATCTAATATAGTAATTTTTATGATTTAAGTGATTTATACAGGTAGTGGTCTGAGTGAATGACCCAGACATCCGTAACGTCACAACAGGAAGTCTATCGGTCTCATCATCATTTCCGCTATACTAAAACACAGAGCTGACTGCAACTCTGATCCTCCAATTTGAGCTAATTTATCATCATGCCATGTAGATGTGTTGCTGATGGGTGCAGCCACACGACAGAAGCTGGATTTACATTGCATTCATGGCCCAAGAATGTTCAAACTGCAAAGATTTGGACATGTTTTGCAAAAAAATTACGGCCACATTGGGCAGCTTTGAAGCGGTCTCTCCTCTGCTCTGCACATTTTACTGAAGACTCGTGAGACCTCTGATCTGTTGAGGAGCGTTGGCTATAAACCCATATTAAAAGAGGGTGCAGTATCACCAATTAAAGAAAACTACAAGAAAAGGAAAGTATTTTATTTAATTTTTTTTTTAAAGGAACGAGAGTTCAGTTGCATCAGTCCTCCCGGAGTAAGCTGAGGGTTGTTGTTAAAACCCAGGACGGAATGGGATGTGACATGCTCAGCACCTAGAGGTTAAGGATTTGACACCCCCCACTCGGGCATTGACACCACCGTGGTTGCTGCGAAAACCAATGACATCTGTTCCGTCCCGGGTTTTAATAATTGCCTGAGCCAAGCAGTAATGGTGGAATACACAGTATAAAGCAAGAACACAGACGGGCAAGCTCGGACTCTCATTTGGATAAAAAACCTGCATTGTTTACCTGCATTAACCTCATTGTTTACCTGCATTTAGATTAATACATGTAACTTGTATTGTGTGTTTAAGATACCTGTAGAAAATTATTTACTTCGCATCAGAATGTGATTGTCTCAGTTCATCTGATTATTTAATTAGCCTTTTAGGTTTTATCAGTGAAAATGTATGCATGTACATGTATGTTGTATAAGTTATAACACCTATCCTGTTTTAAAGAGAGTCAACCCACAATCAATGCGGTCAAATTTAAAAAAAAAAAGAATAAGTTTCACCATAAATTAATTATATGTAAAAGGCCTCAGCCTTAAAACCAGTTACCACAGTGATGTCACATACTCAGGGCTGGATGGCTCAGCAGGGCAGCTCGAATGGCAACTTTCCAGTCAATTTTAACTCACAAAAATATATTTTTGATTTTATTCCCATTTATGCAGCATACAAGAGTCAAGGATGGAGATCCTATCCACTCAGAAATTTAGTTAAAAATAAAGGTTCTGTGTATCTGCTTTAAGTCGTCTTCTGCCGCACACACATCCGTAAGTGCCTGCATACTCATATTATGCAGGCTGCATGATGTAGCACAAGACTAAAATGCAGCTTAGAACAAAATGATACTGTCAAGTATGCGAGGGAGGTGGATGAATGTACAGAAGTGTTCAGTTTAATAAAGTGCATACATAAATACACACAAAGGCAAATAATCCAAAATGGCAGGCTAGATCAGAGACATGAAAACAGGCAAAAGGGTCGGTCGAGGCGCAAACAATACATCAAAGGCTCAGTGAGAACAATAACGAGAAACAGGCACAAGAATCAAGAAACCAGGAAAACCAGAACATGGGTAGAAAGGCTCGGTAATGCATACTTAACATAGCATAATACCTTGCAATGCAAATGCATCCATGCAGTCCCTAAATAGGCAAACCCATAGTTCTCTAATTGAGTTCAGGTGCACCTTGTTCATGGCACACGTGCTGGAGTCCACTCGACACGTGCGCAGCCTGAGGTATGCTTTCAGGTGCACACACACCATAGTGCACAGGACTGACAGAATCCCCTCCCAAAGAGCTCCCTCTGGGAGTGAAAATTCATAATACTTAGCCCCAGTGGAGGTTCGGGCTCAGGACACAACTTGGGTTTTTGGCTAGGAGTGGGCTTGCGCTGGGACCTGACTTGGGTTCTGGGCCGGAATCATGTTCATACTCCGGACCTGACTTGAATCTTGGACTAGGCCAGATCCAGGACTGAAGGTGGCCTCAAGCTCCACACTGGACTCGAGCTCTGGAGACGACTTGAGCTTCGGCGACGACTCTGGTTCTAGCTCAGGAGATGACTCAGGCTGGAGTTCTGGAACTGGCTTGGAAGTAGAGCTGGGCTCAAGTTCTGGAGAAGGCCCAAGCTCTGGACTGGACTCTTGCTCAAACTTTAGAGAAGACTCAGGTAGCAGTTCAGGAACTGGTTTGGGCTCAGAGCAGGAAGTGAGCTTTGACTCAGGCTCCAGGCTGTATTCAGGCTCAGGAGAGCACTTGGGCTCTGGGGATGACTCAAGTTCTGGACTTGGCTCTCTTTTGGACTGTGGACTTGGCTCAGATACAGGCTCGAGCTCTGTCAGCATACTGCTTTGGTCCTGGTTAGGACCTGGCGATGGGATGACACAGACATCTTCATGGCTGGGTGGTGGCGGGATGACACAGACGTCTTCATGACCGACTGAGGCAGAGGCTGTTCCAACATCCTCTGACACAGGTTCAGGAACAGGCTCAGGTTCTGGCCTTAACTCTGGCACTGAAGCTGGCACAGGTGGAGACTCTGGCACTGGCTTGGATGCTGGCTCTGGAGTAGGCACAGGCTGCAGTAGGCACACTGATGCAGGCTCTGGCACTGATGCAGGCACCTACGCAGGCTCTGGAGTAGACTCTGATGCTGGCTCTGGTTCTGGAGCAGATACTGGCTCTGACTCTTGCACTGGTTTAGGAACAGATACTGGCACAGCTTCTAATACAGACAGTGGTTCAGGCATTAGTTCAGGTGCTGATTTTGGCTGAGAAACCAACTCAGAGGAGAGCCTCCAAGAGGGGCTCAGGAACAACAGCCTCCTCTACTGACTCTACATCAGTGGCTGGTGTGATGCCCGTCTGCACCCCCTTCAGGTTGGCCCTGCCAGTGCATGAGCATGTGCTGAACCTGAGCCTAAGTGCTTTATTGTCTGCACCTGTATTTAGGGTGGGGCAATAAAAAGGTTTCTGTCTCTCTCTTTCAGGAGAGCTGGAAGCACTTATTTTCAGTTCTTGTAGGCACTATTTTTGATATTCTCTTTGACACGGGCACTTTGACTCTGTCCCCTTTTACATTTCTTTAGCTCTCACTTTTTCATTTATTTACCTAATTTAATACTAATGCATTCATTCACGACATCAACCATTGTCTTTTTCATACAATCAATTTGATTGATTATTAATACTGGTAATAATACATTATTATTGATTTGAACCATTTTGTGTCTTGTCCCTCATTATGTGATAGTAAACGAATCTGCCATTACAAAATTTGGGGGCTCATCCGGGAGACCTGTTGAAAATCCGGATCATAGACTTTCGTGGGTTCAAGTGAGAATGGGAGTATTTTGGTTCGTGGATGTGGGGAGTGTTTTTTTTTTTTAGTTTATAAATGAGTTTACTGCTGTCTACATTCGCTGTGCAAGTTGTTTAGCTTTGTTAAACAAGTGCACGTTTGTAGAACTTGAACTGGTCTATTTTTAGACTGACTGACGTTCATTGTGATTTGTGTAGCCTATCTTTGCTATTTTTAGGCTGCGCATGTGAATGGATATGCAGGTTATTTAAAGTTACTGTGTTATGGAGGTATCGTCTCCGTTGGTTTATTTGTTTGTTCTCAGTAATTTAGCCTTTTGGGAAGTAGTTTAAAATTGAGTGAGTGAGTGTTTGTTGCTTGTTTGAACTTTAACATTCTTGGTGTTTAGCTAAGCTAAATATTGGTAAACAATTAGTTGTTTGTAGATTTGTCTACTTGGTTCTGGTTATTAGTTACCAGTTCATTTGTGTGGTGCACTGTTTTGTGTATCACAGTTTGCCATTGTGTGTAGCTTGTATGTGTGAAAGAGAACTAGTGGCCTAGCCTGTAATTTTCTTTGTGCCTCAAATTTTGATTGTTTTTGTAGCTGCTTGTGGCTGTTTGGTAGCCCTTTGCTGGGTATGGTTATCCTAGCCTGTTTTTTTTTTTTTAACCCTATTGTGGCAGAATAGGTAACACAGCTATACTTTTGTATGAACTGGGCAGTGTTTGTACTGGTTTCTGAGTTTGAGTGAGCTAAAATGGCAACCCCTGAAGGTTTTATTGCCAAGCTGTCTGAGGAAGTGTTGTCTAGTTTAACCAAGGTGCAACTCTGTGTAGTGGCTGAGCATTATTAACTGGTCTTAACTACTCAAGAGAAAAGCTTGAGAGAGGCATTGTTTATATTTAAAGGAGTGTTAGAATCAGAAGCTCCTCCTTCAGACCAGTTACAGTTTGAGAAATTGATGGCTGAGAGGGAGGCTAAGGTTCTTAGAGAGAAAGAGATTGACTCAAACAGGGCATTAGAGGTTCGCAAACTCGAGCATGAGCTCGAGTTAAAGCATATGGAGAATGAGAAGTGTGAGCAAGAGCATTCTTTGACCTTGAAGAAGCTTGAGCTTGAACTGAAACAATCCATTCCTCCTGCCCATCCGCAACCTGGTTTTGATGTCACTAAGAATATTCGCCTTGTTCCACCCTTCATAGAGAAAGATGTCAAGAAATATTTCTCACTTTGAGAGAGTAGCAACCACTATTAAATGGCCCGAGAAGGTGTGGCCTCTGTTGCTTCAATGCATTTTTATAGGGAAGACGCAGGAGGTGTTTTCTGCTCTAAGTTTAGAACAGGCTATGAAGTATGAGGATGTGAAAACGGCCATCCTCCATACTTATGAGCTTGTCCCTGAGGCTTATCACCAAAGGGAATACCAGGAAGACAGAACAGCAAACGTTTTTAGAATCTGCACGCAAGAAAGAGCATCTGTTTGACCAGTGGTGCTGTTCACAAAAAGCGGATTCCAGGGAAGACCTATGACAACTTGTCCTCGTAGAGGATTTCATGAATTGTCTTCCTGTGGCTGTGGCTGTCCACCTGTCTGAACAGGAAGTGCAAAAGTTGAACGAGGCTGCTGTTCTGGCTGATAAGTTTGTTCTTACACAAGTGTGTACCTGGTAGTGGCTGGGTAAGCCATCAGAACAGAACACGACCCCCTCCTAAGAGTCAGCAACAGTCTGGAGGGGGAAAATGATACTCTGCGCTCATCTCCCCCTGCTAATGCTAGCCGTCCTACTACTAACAACACGGGTCATTTGCAACTATTGCAAGAAGGTACCGTAGACCCATATGAAATATGATTGTGTAGAACTTCGTAAGAGGAAAGAGAAGGCAAAGGGTTTTGGCCTGGTGGCTTCCTGTGGAAGTGCCCTGTCTTCTTTAAATAATACTCTGAGTGTTGGGCCTATGGTTGCTTCTAAGCAAGATAAATGTGAAATTGATACAGAGTACACTCCCTTTGTTACCAAAGGCTCTGTATCTTTGCCTGATGGGCATTGTAGTGTGCCAGTCTGTATATTAAGAGACACTGGGGCAGCTCAGTCTTTTATGCTGTCTGGGGTTTTGCCTTTGTCTGACAGTACTTCCACCGGAACACGTGTTCTATTCAGGGGTTTGGAAATGACTCCTGTTCAGGTGCTGTTACATCAAGTTTGTCTTTCTTCAAAACTGGTCAAAGGTGATGTGGTGGTGGGAGTTTGTCAATGTCTCCCTGTGCCAGGTATTTAATTTATCTTGGGCAGTGATCTAGCTGGGAGAAAGGTTTGGGGTAACACCAAGGCCGTCTCGCTACCTGTTGTCTTTGATTCAGTGCCTGAAGTACCACCAAAGCCTGATCAGTGCTCACAGCGGCATCCTGACGTGTTTCCTAGTTGTGCTGTCACTCATGCCATGGTAAAACTTGGCCTTGATTCTGATTTGGTGTCTTTAAATGACACTTTTCTTACTAAATCTGACCATCACCTGTAGGGGAGCTAGAGACTACCAACACTAACTTGGATGACTCCACTGGAGGTGGTGATGACTCAGATGTTGAGAGTAAGTCTGTGAAAGGAGCCCCTCCTTTGGGAGTGATTAATGGTGAGTCAGAAGTCACAACTTTGAGTTTGAATGAGCTTGAGTGCTGTTCTTTGCCTGACTTGTTCAGGGTTTCACATGAATATTTGATTAGAGAGCAGTTGATTGATTCTTCTCTTAAACCTTTATTTGTTTTGGCATCTCAAGAGAAACCTGTGGATGAATCCTCCTACTTTGTACAAGATGGCTTGTTGTGTAGAAGGTATGTGTTCCAGAAAGAGACTTTTACCAACTCTTTTGTACAGGTAGCAGTTCCTTGTAAGTTCAGGAAAGCGGTGCTAGATTTAGCTCACAACGAAGTAGCTGGACACACTGGGGTGCGGGAAGAGATATGACAGGATTGTGCATCGGTTTTGTTGGCCTAAGTTGAGGAAAGATGTTGCCTCCTATGTAAAATCATGTCATGTGTGCCAGTTAACCGGCAAACCTAATCAACAGATTCCTGTCGTGCCATTGCAGCCCATTCATGTAGTATCCAAACCTGTTGAACACCTCATAGTTGATTGTGTGGGTCCATTGCCTCACTCTAAGGCTGGACATCTTTATCTATTGACAGTGATGTCAATCTACGTGCTATCCTGTAGCATATCCACTTAGGTCAATGATGACCAAGTCTGTGTTGAAGGCTCTTACCAATTTCACATCAACTTTTGGTATTCCAAAAGTCCTTCAAAGTGATTAACTCAACCAAAAGAAGAGGGAGGTTTAGGGGTTCCACACATACAAAATTATTACTTTGCAACACAAATTCAGACAATAATGAAATGGATGGGAGGAGAATCTGAAACAAAATGGATTAATATTGAGAAAGAAATGTCGAATGGGTTGATTGGCTCATTACCTTTCCTTAGAAGAGAGACACAAAGACAATATTTACAAACATTCTGTATCGGAAACACAATAAAGAATTGGAGACATCTATGTAAGCACTTAAAAATTCATAGTGAGAGTGTGAAGCTAAGACAAATGAGATATGACCCAGACTTTAAAGCACAAAAGGATAACATTTTGGATCATTGGGCAAAAACAGGACTAATAGTATTTGCACAAGTTTTTGAAAAAAATATAGTACATACATTTGAAACTCTAGCAGGTAGATACGGCTTACCGCAAAAACATTTTTTTTTTTAAATATTTACAGGTTAGGAGTTATATTCAACAAAATGCTGAAAAGGAAACAAACAATGTTTTAAGTTTTTTGTTCGATAATAGAAACAAAAGTAGAAGTGGGGGCGGATTCGCGGGGGCTTATAAAACAATACAAACAATGATAAACATTAAGTATAATGCAAAAGAAAATGGGAGGACGAATTATTTATAAATATCTCAGATAACGCTCGGAGAGAATCCTGGAAAGAGAACTTTGAAACAACACAAACGAAATACTGGAAGGAGTTTGGTTGGAAAATTAATCAAAGGCTCTTTATGGAACCTAATCAATGCGCTCATGTTCTCGGAGCTGAAGTAAAACGCTGGAGAGGTCGCGGGGAGCGAGGTACTCATACACACACATTTATTACATGTCCTATAATAAAACTATTTTGGGAGGAGGTGAGGCAAGTTATTATACATATTTTGGGATTTAAGGAAACTCTAACACCAGTGAATTTATTAGGCATCGACATGGCACATAAGATAAAAAGAAAGTACTATAATTTTTTTAAGACTAACAGCATTTAAACAGATCACAAGATTATGGGAACAACCAAAAAAACCAGAGGTAAGACTATGGTACAATACAATGGAGAAGGTTCTGGAAATGGAAAAAATATATATTTGGTTCTAGAAAACGCTTAGAAAAATGGAATAAATTATATCCAAACAACTTGCGTAATAAAATGCATCTTTACTTCGAAAATGAATCTATGACATAGCCCATCATGTTGTTCACCTTGATATTCATGTATTCAAATACCCTCTTACAACACCTACATACATACATACACAGCAGTATAATACTTAATTATTACATTTTAAGGCCTTTCATTACACTTCAGTTCAATAACTTTAAATCTCAATCAACATCTGAATCATTGCTCAGTAATATTATATAATCAGCATACATTACTGTATTTTACCGTAACGATTGTAGCTGTGTACTGGCAAATATGTCTCTGCTGACATTTACAATACCCACTCTCAAGTGAAAATACAAATACATTTAAATAACTCACATTCTTCACAAGAAGTTGTTTAAACATTCACATATTCCAAAGAATAACACAATAAGATGAACATGTTATGGTATTTCAATACCCTCTTCTCATATAATACCGTAAAGTTGACTAATTAGCGGCATTAGCATTTTGTTTAATATTAGCAACTAGGTCGCTAGCATCAACCAAGTTAACAACAGCCAGGCTGCTTAGCATAGCATACACAATTAACAATGCTGCTATCTTACCGAGATCGATTGAGGAAAAAAAAATAAGACTTTTCCCTTCTGGACCATCTTCAGGTAATTCACTAATTTTCTCTACATATTCACCGGTAACTATGAGTTTTAGCAACCATAAACATAACTCAACAATTTTCTTCTCTTCTCCTCGTTTCTTTCACACACACACACACCTGATCATGGTGTGACCTGTCTATCACGCTCAGACGGAGACGGAGCATAGAAATAGCACACCCACATCTGCATAACACCACTCCTAACCCATCTTCTCTTCACTGGGTTACAATAGGGTTTCCATGATTTGCAAAACTTCACGTTCTGTTTTTATTTATGTTTTACACAGTGTCCCAACTTTTTTTGGAATTGGGGTTGTAAAACTCTTTATGACAACTGCAGTCCTAAAGTTATCATGGTGATTATAGTCCCCAGCCATCATAGCAAAGCTGTAAGTGTCCAGAGTATCTTCTATGTGTGTCTTTCGACTGTCCATATGGGCCCGTCCTCCACAAGAGCAATGTGATGAGAACCTCAGCAAGAAGTAGGGCATCAGGATGGATCAGGCAGGTCTGAGGAGCAGAAGAGGTCAGCGTCACTGGTGTCTCAGGATCGACATGTAACTCAACAGAGAGTGACAGACAGAGAGAGAGAGACGGGAGGGACATGGGTATGCCCGTTGTCAGCTAATGGTTAAGGACAGTATACATTTTGTGCTGAGTACAAGCAGGGACTCCGGCAAGACTAACTATGACAGCATAACTAAAAGGGAGAGCTAGAAAGAAACAGAGGCATGAGGGGCCCCGGGACATAAAGCACCGTCAACAAACTCGAGTGAGTGAGTGAGTGAGTGAGTGAGTGAGTGGGGACTGACAGCATCCATACATCCCAGTTTACCAAAACACTCTGTCTGAGGATCCTCCAGATCTCCTCCTTT
>JAPEIY010000012.1:12067007-12077532 GCA_026122135.1 Cathorops aguadulce | reverse complement strand
CCTCATGCCTGTGTTACCTTCTGGCTCTCCCCTTTTAGTTATGCTGTCATAGTTAGTTTTGCTGGAGTCCCTGCTTGTACTCAGTGCAAAATGTATACTGTTCCTACTTATTCAGGTGACATTGCGCATGCCTAACAACCTGCATTCCCCCCCCCCAAAAAAATCTGTCCCTCTGAGTTACAAAGTCAATCCTGAGATCAAGATGCTGACCTCTTCTGCTCCTCAGACATGCCTGATCCATCCTGATGCCCCATGTCTGGTTGGAGTTTCATCACATCGATCCTGTGGAGGACGGCCCCATATGGACAGTTGAAAGTCGCTCTGGACACTTACAGTAATGGTTTTATGGCTGAGGACTACAGTTGATTTGCTAACTTTAGGACTGTCGTTGTCATGAACAGTTTTACACTCAAGTTTCCATTAATGAACAGTTACGTCATCATTGAAACTGACTTCATGTTAAAACTTAATGTTATAGTCATGTTGTCTGTTGTTGCCCAAATGAGGATGGATTCCCTTTTGTGTCTGGTTCCTCTCGAGGTTTCTTCTTCATGTCATCTGAGGGAGTTTTCCCTTGCCACTGTCAGCACAGCCTTGCTCATTAGGGATAAAATTAGCTCATGTCTTAAGTCGTTCAAATTCTGTAAAGCTGCTTTGGGACAATGTCTATTATTAAAAGCGCTATACAAACAAACTTGACTTTTGGGATGTGGAAGAAAGGGAGATTCGTAATTTGAAAAATCTGCAAAAACCATGTGATGCAATAATCTCAGCATGTACAAGAAACTCAAAGGAATGTTTCCAACATCTCGTGCAATCCAGTCCACGAAGAAGATTAACTGTAGTTAAACGGCTAATATAACAGATGAGCTGCCACTTGGTGTGGACCATTTCTTTCAGTCATCAAACCACCACAGAAATTTATAGTAAAACAAGACACAGTTTATTCTGCTGCTTGATTACATTAAAAGTACATTACAGTAAATCCAAGTGTCTCTCTTGACTCAGAATGGTTACTTCTGTAACTGATTATATGCACACGCAATTAGAATGTCTGAGGTTTATTTATATATTCCTACACAAGCTCCCAGAGCGATAGTAAAAGATGTGCCACATATGCTTACAGTATATAGCCAATAAGAAATAACAATAACTTCAAAATGTAAGGATTTAATTGTCCCTTTGGTTTGAATTTCAACAAGTGTCATGTACGACCCTTACCGAAAGTAGAAAACGTTCTCCGTTGTTGTTCAAACATGAAGTCGTTGACATGGGCAGGCTCAGCATATCCTGACAGCATGTTCCTTGGTGCAGCCATTTGTTGAGTTTTAAACGGGTTAACAGGTCCAAACTGTAACACAAGGTGTTATTCAGAGTGTATAATGAGATGGTTAGCTCAACGCTGACATTTTCTCGCAATTTCTCCCTCTCCAGGGCTTGACATTACATTTTTTTAATCCACTTGTCCAGTCAGACAAGCAGCAAGATTTTTTACTTGTCCTGACCATTACCTTTTTACTACTTTGTATTTACTAGTTCAAAGAAAGTGATTCACAAAGTTTACAAAAAAAATCAGGTATTGTTATGATAATTTTGCTTTAATGAGTTTTAATTTTTCAATAAAACTCAAACTTTAACTGTAACAATAAAAACTATACAATGCCCTGTTACGGTGCTGTGTTGTTATAACCCATTACCTGATCCACAATTAAGAGTGAGACTCGCACAAATTCAAAGCTTCTGGAGGACATAAAGTTAAATCTTGTAACCCAGTAAAATGAAGTGTAAATTAATTTAAAGAAATGAAACCGAAAGAAAACAAGTTGGACATAATAAGGGTGACCATCACATTGTGAATGAAAAACTGTGAGTGAGCTTGGCACTGTTGTAAAATTCCCACAAAATATTTTACGACATTCGTGATGGTAAATGTGTACCACACAAAAGAAAAGTACAATGAATGTCCGAATGAAATGAAGATTCACCACAGATATTTACTTTATTGAGATATTTGATTGCCAGCTCTTCAATTTTGATCAATTCAGCGTCTAATAATCTATAATTAGATATTACAACATGGTTATTTTTACATGTGCTTGGCTTCCCTGGAATTTCGTAAACAATTACACTGCTGATCACGGACGTGATTGAACTAGTTTTGTTGGAACTTTGATGCAACTCTTGAATAATTACTATAAAAATGCTGATTTTCAACAATCCCTAAAATATGTGGGCCATAAAAGCATAAGGATATATTGTTTGGGGTGGCTATATGTAATACTTTGTTGAGTAATTTTCTCTCATCTGTAAACAAAATTACATAGGGCTATATGTAGAAAATGTGACAAAATACAGTATATAGACTACTTACACAATTTATGTAAACTGCTTATTACTATGTTTTGACTTTTTTTTTAATATTCTATTGCAACTTCAGGTAAGTCTTCAAGGAGTTTGGCCTTATGTACTCTTGGCAGCAAGCCAGCTAGTATAAATAATTTGCACATGAATAAATGACACTGATAAACTCAATGCAATGTCTTTTACAATGTTTACCCTGTCATGCGCAATGCTAAAGTCACTATTACAAAGAGTACAGCATGCAATACTGTCATTTTTACCCCCATTTGGCAAGGGGTCACTTTCTTGTAGTCTGAGGTGAAGTGGGTTTTGTATTTTCGGTCTTTGGAGCACTCTACCATAATGCTCCTGGATACACTGAACTGATGGACTCTTGGTCTGAGAGAGAAGACGTGAAGTCCGTCCACACAGAAAATTGATTGCTCTGTCTTGCTAAGCAGACCAATCAGGATGTTCACACTTGTACGTACACTCACTCGCTTACTCATTCTAGATTCTGGGATATTATAACAGCTGCCGCTATGGGCGAGACTACTGGAACTTCCAGGAGAGTTGGGAATAATTCATTTTGTCCCGTCAGACAGACAGATGTGGATTTGACTTGTCCAGACCAAACATTTGGTTGTCCCGGACAGTCAGACTCCTGTTAACGTTGAGCCCTGCTCTCATAATGAGAGCTTGATAAGTAGAGACAATATAAGAGCTTTTATAGATATGCAGTTTTGAGAAATATCTTTCTAAAGCTCAGTTTGTACAAGTTAAGCTTCACTCTTTCCTGTCTGAGCTGTAGTATGGCACAAGGCATCTAGCTACTGACCAAATTGAAGAGATAAACAAGATCTACTATCTGCAAGGTGTTTACAACCCATTTTATTCTCATTTCAAGATATAACTCAGAAAACAATTTTCATAATAGCTTTGACAACTTTAGAAAGACACTTGAACAAGCTGAAGACGTGAACAGATCTCACCTCAGGTGCAAACATGGTGTCGTAGGTAGGATTGTAATTGAGCTCCTTGAGGGAGGGATCCAGATGTGTTCCTGTCTCAACATCTTCCTGAAATAATACACCAAAAACACTGAGATAAATGAAACAAACTATATTGGATACCTAGTTAAGATTTGAAGTCTTAAAGAAAATAAAGTTAAAACAATGTTATGAGGAAACAATTATATTCATGCACCACGCGCTTGGACGTTTGAAGAAATTATAATGGCTTGTAGAATAGATAAGTAGCAACATAGCTAACTAGCTAATTGCCTTTTATATACACAAGTCATAATAATCGACTGTACTTTGCTAGACCCAATTTCCCAACCATTACTAGAAACCCTTAAATATATTTAAATATTAAATACGTGTCAAAGTAATACAGACATTTATCAGCGAGATAAACACTCTAAGCAGCATCTAGCTAGCTAGCTATCGTCCTTACCTTTACAGCCACCTCAGGCGCTGAATTAAGAACCAAACTTGTAGTTATTCCAGATTTCAAAGGCTGGAGATGTGCAATTGCATCTGAATCAACTTTTTCTGTACTGGTATTGGACTCGGTCTCATTTTCTGAACCTGAATCACTGCCGTACGCAACGAGGGAACCAACCAGAGCCGCCATCTTCGATGTTGTTGTCTAAAGGGTCCTGCACGAGCGGTGTTTAGCGTTGTCATATCTTCAGAGAATTTTATGGGCGGAAACACTGTTAAACAAAACTTATTTAACTTTTTTTTTTTATTTTTGTGTGTTTGAAACAATAATTAAAAACCCCTACATTGTATTTGAAATGGGTAGTAAATTTTTATGTAACTTCGAGGACCTTGGAAGGTTGGACTCGTGTCGATTTATTTTTTTTTCCTACAGAAAATTCTTAGAGATTTTGTTCTGTAAGAAAATTCGACATTTTACAGAATTCAGATTCTAAATAATTAGAGAATTAACTTCGAGGACCTTGGAAGGCTGGACTCGTGTCGATTTTTTTTTCTTACAGAAAATTCCTAGAGATTTTGTTCTGTAAGAAAATTCGACATTCTACAGAATTCAGATTCTAAATAATTAGAGAACTAATTATCAGGGGAAAATCCAGAAAGTAAAGGCATAATATTTGTATTGGCTACATGATTCAATGTATTTTTAAATAGTGAATAATTATAAGTTTAATAATTACATCTGAAAAATATGATTAAACCGATTCCCAATGTTTTAAGTCTTCGTGGTTTTAAAGCACTCAAAATACAAGGCAAAAGAAATGTAGACAACTTTCAAGGTTCAGAATGGAGCTTTTTAAAGGTAATGGGGCCGTTACTCGTTGATATACTCCTGATTGGATGCCAGGTCGAGGGAAGGCGGGACTTGTGGATTGTGGACCAATCTGATGTGGTGCCTTGCTATTGGGCGGGGTTTACGTTGTGCAGGGGCTCCAACAATAGAAAGCAAGCAGAAGGTGGATTCACATGGCTCGTAAGCAGGAACGCTGTAACCATATACAGACTCGTAAAGCATTCATTTAGCATGCAGAATTTTACATTGTTTGGCTTTGCTTGATTCCTGATACTGCTGAGAAATTGTCCTGTAGTTTAATCTCTGCGGATCTGTGTTTGGATGAATGCTGGAGAGCATCTCTGGCATCCACGAGCTGCATCACAAGTCCTTAGAGTGGAATAGGAACTGCGGGAAAAAGTGACAGGAATATTGGAATACCTACACAACCCAGAGAAGGATGGAAAAATAAACAGGACGTTTTACAGGTATGTTTTTTTCTGTCATAGCAAAATAGTAATAAATAATAATAATTTATTATTATTATTATTATTATTATTATTATTACTTCCATAGTGCTCCATGCATTTTGGCCAGTTTCTTCTTAGGTGCTTACAATTTTGGAAAATGAGCTGATTCGTAAAATAAATGTGTAAATAAGTATTGTGTAAATAATTTGGAGCTGCTCCGGTTCAGGTAAGGCTATACTGAAATGACCATGAGCGCGTGACAGGTGTGGGTTAAATTATGCATGCAACCCAGACAGAATAGCTTTCTTCTATACCAGGAGAGCTTATATATAATATTATATATATATAATTTGGTTGCATGGCCTGTCAGTACAATTTTGATAGGACATGTATCTCTCTCTCTCTCAACACACACACACACACTTATGGGGTGATGGTAATAATAAGCAATTTACACAAATGGTATATATTTATAACATTTTTATTGAATTTTTTTTTTTACATTTTCTACATATAGGCCTATCTAATTGGTTTCTGTTGTGACAACATGTCCTGTTCATTCTTTCATACGACGAATGTGGGTAGCCTTGGGGCTGCCTCCCTGAAATGACTTATTGCAGGTTGGGATGCCTATAATTATTATTATTATTATTATTATTATTATTATTCTCTCAGAGTTCAATTAACCAAGCATGTCTTACAATGCAGAGGGAGGAACATTTCCCCACATCCGCCAAGCGCGCTCTCTCTCTCTCTCTCTCTCACTATGTGTGTGTGGAATGCCAGGATCCCCTTTTCTTACTCTCTTTGTTTTCCATCCAAACACTGACTTAACTCACACCAAAATGTCAGTTTGACAAATGAAAACAAGCATTTCAGAAGCAGGCATCCCAAATATTTTGCCTTTGAGGTGTTGGATAAGCGACAATGATTGCTTTATCTTCAAATATGTACATTTTAGCATCTCTAAGTAGGACAGGATTGTGCATATAATTTAGTTTCTTTTGTGCAAGTAGAATGGTTGACATGATTTTTTTTTTTCCGTTTTAAGGGGGAAGGGCGGCAAACCATTGGGAATCCCTTTCTGTGAATGTGAAACCTGAGACTGTGAAAAGCTTAGAGGAGAAATGCAGCAAATCTGGGTGTCCGTTCGTGCTTCTGATGAGAATCTGAAAGAAAATTTTTGTACCACTAGAAATGAAGGTACCAGACCTTGTTGCTGAGGCAGTGTCATTAGTATTACATGTTTTATACCTTTAGTTTGTATTTTTACCTCAGAAATGCATATGGTGTACCAGGTTATATGCTATAAATAATTTTGAAGGCTTTCCAGGTAAAACATACAGTAGCATACAAAGTATAAAAGATTTGACCACCCCAGCAGCAAGGAAAATTGTAAAGTTTGGTACCTTTCTTTCTGACGGTGTATGAGTCTTACCAAAACTGTATCAACATACTAATACAGATGTGAGCACATCCAAAGCAAATCAGTCTGAACATGCAGATTTACAGTCCATGCATTTGTGTATTATACTGTGTATCAGTGGTAGAATCAAGTGTACGTGCACAGGAATTTTAACTTTCCAGTAGCAAAGTTTGTTTACATGTGTGTTCTGTGTTAACTCGATCATGATCATAGACACACACAGTGTAGGCTAACCTATGGATAGGATTTGAGATAGGTAATCTTGTGAAACACCTGATTTAGAGAGACTGTGACACTCCTCTCAAATCCACAGACACAAAACACACAGGAAAGCTAGAAGTACGGTAGTGGTAATGCCGAAACAACCAAAATATGATATTTATAGGAAATAGACGATGAATTAATACACGCTTACTGGTGTGTAACTGGCGTGTATGTAGCTAACAGCTTCTAGGTGTGTACTCAACATCAGTCAAAGAGCTACAAACCTCTGCCACATTGCTGTGCACCCAGTATGGCAGAACATAGTAGCTAACTTCATCATTTAATCTGACATGAAGAACATGTGTTATGTTATAGCACAGTCTGTCATAGAATTCTGTCTACGATATAGAACAACAACAACAACTTTATCACACGTACACTTAAGCACAGTGAAATTCCTCTCCATTTAACCCATGTGAAGCAGTGAACACACACATGCACACACACACGTGAACAGTGAGCACACACACATACAGTAGGCAGCCATGCTATAGTGCTTGGGGAGCATTTCAGCCCAAGGCCGCCACATTTTAACCTAACCATATCTTTGAACTGTAGAGAAAACCAGAGTACCCAGAGGAAACCCACGTAGACACAGGGAGAATATGTGAACTCCACACAGAAAGGCCCCCGTTGGCTGCTAGGCTCGACTCCAGAACCTTGCTGTGAGGTGACAATGCTAACCACCATGCCACCCAAGAAATAATCCATAAAAAGACCACTGGAATTGCACAGGCTTTAGCCAATTCATCTACAGGTATGTTTTTGGAAGATGGGAGGAAAATTGAGAACCTGGATGAAACCCATGCAGTGGTTAGATAGAGGTAGCAAGGTTATAAATGACTGTTAAATTGGTTCCTTGCCCAACATGATCTTTGATGAAAGATATGGATAAATAGGGATAAAACCCCTAAATTTTGTGAGGTTTTTGATGTTTTCTCAATTTGCCATGCATATTTAATGATTATAAGCAATTTCCATTCAATTTCTAACCAGAATTCTGGCAAAACAGCCAAGAAAACCCCTTTTTTCACTAAAATGGTCTTAATGTGCATAGAAATTTGAAGTAATCCTGAACATATTAAGCCAGCGTTAGTCTTGTTTTTCTGATTAAGCATACCAATACTCATATATATCTGGTGCATGCCTATATGGAACCCTGATGGTGATGGGACACGAAAAGAGAACATTAAAAACATTTCTCATCCTATGAGCAGATTTTATAGAGAGAAAGCCAGCTGTGGTAATCAGTTAGTTACAATGCCCTTGGCACTGCTGCAGCTGTTGTGTGTCTTGGTGGGATCCAGAATATCACATGGCACCCAAGACAGCTTGGAGTGATAGAGAGAGGGCATGGATGGATACACACACAACATACAGAAATATAAAGCATATTCATATAATTCAGAAATCTCAATGCCACACTTAAGGTGTTGTATATGATTTTGTAAGGTAATGAAAAGTGGCATCTGAGAATCAACAAACCTATGCAAATATGTTAACTAAAAATATGCTTGTAGAGTCAGTCAGATTTCCCTTCAGTAGTTTCTGCTGGTGAAGTACAAAGTTTGCATTCCTTGGTTCTCTGTTGATCTAAACCAACAAATTCAGGCTGCTTTTCTTGCAGTGGCTTTTGATGGCTGATAAGCCTTTCAATTGTTTTTCTGATTAAGCATCTGAACCTCTGAAACAGTGACTGTAGTAGAAAAGACAGGATGATGAAAGTAAACGCAGATACAGAGGGAAAAAGCCGAGACAAAGAAGGTAAAGAAAGACACAGTGGTGCAGAAACAATGAAAATGTCCCGTGGTGGTTAAGCGTGTCCGAAAGTTTTCTGTGTGTCCCAGCTGTTGGGATGCTTCACACACAGGGTGCTTTGTTCTGTTCTGGTACACCAGAGGCTCCACAAAGCTGCTTCTGTGCTGCTGTGGTCACTCCGTGTGTGTGTGTGTGTGTGTGTGTGTGTGTGTTGATACCAGTGCGCTTGAGAGATGAGTTCATTTGCAAAAAGGCTTTGAAAGCTTTACTGGCTGTGAACCTCCTCAAATATTGAAATACCTCAAACTCGTTGAAGTCTCAGGGCAAATCAGTTCTGCACTGATGTTTGAATCATAGTTATGCAACTAAAATGCATCTTTACAGTATATCCTGGAATATTACAAGCTAACAGGCTCTGATGTATTAAGATCCTAATTATCATGCTAATTTGCATGTGCAATGGGATACATTGAGTTAGTGGGCATGTTTTGTGTGATTGTAAAATGTGACATCATTCTTTATAACTGTGTGGGGGGGGTATGTATGGGTAGGGGGGTATGTGTGGGCGGGTGGACGGTGTATTGGGAAACAGTACTTCAATGATGATTTAAGCTAATTCTTCTCAATTGCTTCAGAGAGTGCAGAATTCAAAGACTCCCAGTAGATTAAACTGAACTTGAACCTGAAATATAACACTGACTAAAAGCAATGAGGTGGGTTGAAAAACTGTTCAGAATACCTTATGAATGAAAGAGTACGGACTCGAGTGTGCAATTTGTTAATAAGGTGTGTGAATAAATTATTTTGCTCTAAGGCACATTTTAGATAAACATTCTCGTTATTATGACATATAATTTTGTCTTCAACTAGACAAAACAGGCTTCTGCAAATTTAATACATGCTCTCTGGTTGTATACATTTCCACTGCAAAAATCATACTTAGGAATCACATTGCAGTTTTTTACCTCCGTCAACTTTGTTGGTAGAGGTTATGATTTTGCCTCTGTTTATTTGTCTGTTCTCAAAGTAACTAAAAAAAATAGTGAAAGGATTTTTGATGACATTTTGAGGAAAGGTGAGCCATGGGGTAAGGAACACTTGATTTAGATTTTGAAGATTCCAAAAATGTGGCTTGGTAGAGCACTCTACAGAGTGCCCTTCTAGTGTATTTTATACTCTTACATAGAAATTCCATAAATAACATATTACAGTGTTACAGTTAGCTTTCCAAGAAGGTAGGGTGCTAGTGATTACTGTGGGCAATTTTTCATGCATCTAAGGCAATTTTGTGTGCATCACTATAGATAAAGACTCTATCATGTAAAATTAGCCATACTGGGCAATTATGCAAGGTAGATTACTTTTGTAAAATAAAGTAAGCAAATTTGAAACTTCTTAGTTAACCAGTTTAATACAGTGCTTCATAATATCACATCCACATGAGTTTGAGCTTGGTGTGCCTGGAACTGTCACTCTTGTACGCGCATTTTTGCTCTGCGTGATCAAAGGACATTTTGGAACTGTTTGCCAGCGTGCTTTTCAATAAACTCTTTCAGCACTTGCATTTGTCTATCGCCATTAACAGCATTAGTTAGTTAGTTAGTTAGTTAGTTAGTTAGCATTAGTCTAGCATTAGTTAATGCTACTAATAATAGTAATATTAATAGCGTTAATTGATCATTAATCTTCATCCAGGATATTAATGTTAGATTGCATCTAGTCTAACACGTTAACGTTAAGGACTAGATTTTCTATAGTTCTATATCTAAAGTGTACATCTAATCAAATCTATATCTAATCTATATATTTTTTTAATCTTTTCTACAAATAATTTTCCACTATCTTTTTATACCTCCGCCACCGTATGGTGCAGGAGGTATTATGTTTTCAGGTTGTCCGTGTGTGCGTGCATCCGTGCGTCCATCCCGCAACCTTGTGAACGCGATATCTCAAAGGCTAATGAAAAGAATTTCACCAAACTTTCACCATT
>JAPEIY010000012.1:11835296-11845513 GCA_026122135.1 Cathorops aguadulce | reverse complement strand
GTTTGTGTACAGCAAACAAGCAAGTTATTAAAACCAAGAAGTACACTCAAAAGAAGTGGATATAGAAACCACTCAATTGGATAGATCCTTACACATTAGCAAAGAATATAAAAGAAAATTTTACTGGCTAAATTTGACATTAGTAGAATAAACTTTGATCCTATTGTAGCCTTAACTAAATACAAAAACAACTTGCATACTAGTAATTAACTTAATGTGAAGATAATTAACAGATAAAAAAAAGATAATTAACTCTAATTAACATAGAGATTTTAAGGTTTTCTAACGATAGTGTATTTTTTTAGTATTTTATGTTTGTAATTATTTGTATCTGTACATGCACAACCCCACCAGCTCTGCTGATCAACTTCTATCCATCCATAATCTGTTGCCGCTTATCCTGTTCTACAGGGTTGCAGGCAAGCTGGAGCCTATCCCAGCTGACCATGAGCGAGAGGTGGGGTACACCCTGGACAATTCGCCAGGTTATCGCAGGGCTGACATAGAGACAAACAACCATTCACACTCTCATTCACACCTATGGATAATTTAGAGCACTGATCAACTTATGTTTAAATGAAGTTATTTGTTCATTCATTATGAGTTGGAAAATTATCCATCCATTGAGTTCCCTGACATCTCAAACTACCTGCTGCAGACATCGTTCTACACGGGCAAACAGATGAAAACCTGGAAGAGCATGGAAGCGTATAACTTTTTATATGTAGCTGGGTTAAAGATTTGGGGATCGGGACACTACAAGATAAAGCTTGTATCATTTTTGCCCAGGTAAGTAGGAGTTTCTGGGCTTTTTGTATGCATCTTTGCGATGGTTGCTAGGACGCTACAAGTTTTAGTATCAGGTGTAAACAAATCACAGCCTCTCAATTGTCTCTGCTCTTCTCTTCCAGCAGGCATCACAGATCCATATAATTTACCCACAAACATATTTATTTATTCTGCCCAATGCACACGTGTGCACTCTGTGTGTGTGTGTTTGTGTGTGTGTGTGTGTGTGTGTGTGTGTGCACGTGTTAAATGTAGAGAAGGAATGTGACAAATACAAAGGCTTGTTCTTTTTACTTTAACCACAAATGTATTTATTCTACTTGATAAGTGTTCAGCAAACCAGCTACTGGATTTGGTATACTACGACATCCTGAACTATTTAGTATTTGCCTTCAAACTTGAAAAAAATTTGCGGGCCACTAGATGGTGCTTTGTGTCTCACTAATGGGCCGTGGGCCAGTGGTTGAGAAGCACTGTTCTAGAACATCTCTGCTGTCGGCCTGAGCCCATGTTAAAGTGATCCACAAAATAATATGCGAGGCATCTGCTGAAATCTGGTAGATCTTTTGGTCGAATTCCCCCCCCCATCTGTCATTCATGGTTAAAACCAGAGACCTTTCTGAGGACAGCTCCAGCCAGGGACAGGCCACCAAAAACCGGAATGTCTGGTCACCCTACTGTACTTTCCCCAAACTGCTAATTCCACGTAAACTGACAGAAAACGTACAAAATTAGGTTTTTTTTCTTTTACTTTTGTTTATCTGTGTACTGGTCTTACCTCTTGCAGGTTTTTTTGAACCACTGATAAAGGACATTTGTCCTAAACATCATGGCAACTTTGTGTACAACAGGAACCTTTTATGGCAGCTTTGTTCAAGGCAACATAGTCATATGATCTAAACATGGTAGTCACCATAACAGGGGATTGATAAATATTTCTGGTGACAGAAATTGTTTTGAAGGACTGGAAAACTCTTCAGTATTAATGCACATGCTAGGAAATAACATCAAATAGCTTCAAATACCTAGGAAAATACTGAATTTCCTAATTGTACCAATAACATAGTGTCATAAGTATATGAGTAAAAATGTCCTGGGTTGGAAATGAGTGCAATATAAAAGTTTTGGTGTGCAAAAAAAAAAGAGAGAGAGGGAGAGATCGATCCACTTGCATGTTCTTGGAGCCTAAGCAATTTGTAGAAGAAGCTGTTACAGAGCCCGTAGTAATGACTTCAATGCTAGACAGCAGAAGTAGGATGGCTCATGGGAATACTGGTGGCTTTACAGATGCACCATTTATCGTAAATGCCCTCAATGGAGAGAAGTGAGACCGTGGTGATGTTCTCAGCTATTTTCACTACCCACTTCAAGATCTTGTGGGCTGAGACATTGTAATTGCCAAACAAAACAGCAATCTAGCTGCTTACGATGCTCTCTGAAGTCTCCTTGGGAAAAAAAAGTAGGAGAGGGAGGCTTGGTCTATTCATTTCCCACAGGAAATGGAGGTTTTACCTAGAGAGGAGATTCAGCTGAGGTCCTTGACACTGAGCACAGCATGATCAGCTTGATTGTTGATTTTCTCCATGGTGGATTCCTCCATGGTGTGCACAGCTTAAAAATTGTTGATTGGTTAAATGCTTGTTTGAATTGTTTGAATGTCATTTTTGTCAAAAAAAAAAACAACGGAATCTTTATATGAACTACAACAACCTTTTACTGGAGTTAATAAGCTTAATTTTAAGCTTCGTTTTATATTTGGGTTTAAATGGCTTTTATAATGTACATGTAAGGAGCACAACATAGTTATAGGAAAATAATCAAGGATAGGGTGGTGTGATGCAAAGTCAAAGAACTGTTACTACATCAAAGTTGATTATTTCATTAAAGCAACATGTCCTAAAATGTTTTATTCCTTGTATACCAAATCAAAATGCCAACATTTACAATTTTTTAAATTTATTAATGAATACTTTATCTGTTTATAGCTACATTTAATGTTGTGGAACGTCCGCAAGACAAGTTGCCTGTTATCACTTACATTATAACAGCTATAACAAGTTAATCTCTGTAACTTGAAATCAATAAGACAACAAAAAATATTGTTTATCTTTCTGTCCTGAAGAATGATGTCAGAAATTAGGTGCTGATACTGGAGACTCCTTCCATAAATATTAAATTAATTTTCCTCACATATTGTTTCACTACTAGCTTGTGCAATAAAACAATTTTCTTGTCCCTACAAGATATTGCACTGCTACAATATCCAGTGATCGGTACACATTTTGCAGTTTTCAAGTTATCAGTCAAAAATACATCAAATCATCATCACCCATCATGGCGGCCTCAGCCGAGTCACATGCCTGGAGCCCCAGTCCTGTCAATCAGCCATGCACTTCGCTAGCTCAGCTGTACTGGCTGCACCCACGTCCCTTTTCACGGTGTTGATGAAGGTTGCAGGGGGACTGCCTCGACTTCTGCAACTATGGAGAGGCTCCCACAGCACAAGCTCACCAGCAGGCAGATTAACACCGATTGCCCTTTGTAGCCTTGATGGAATGGCATAGGCCTTGAGGATCTTGATCATTTTTCCTTCATCTAGGCTCATGGGTTAATTCAACTGAGCAGGATATCAAAGGCCTTCTTGAAGTCCAGAAATGTGAGCATGACAGATAGGTTGTTCTTTTGGGCCTCCTCTAGAATTCTCTGCAGAGTCAAAATGTGGTTAACTGTTGTCCTGTTTTCCTGGAATCCATTTTGGTTGTCCCGAAGATGGGTATCAGTGGGGTCGCAGATGCAGTTTAGTATCATGTAGATCGTTGCAATGACACAAGTTAAAATTATGCCACAATAGTTATCCATGTTTGTTAGATTCCCCGATTTTGGCACAGGTAGGATATTGGAGAGGGACCACTGCTCCAGTCCAGAGCCATGCATGAATGCCTGGTTACAGAAGAAAAGTATAATATCATCCAGGTCACAGGTCTTTATGACTTCAGTAGGGATATTGTCAGGCTCTGCACTCTTTCCTAGTTTCAGAGAGCTCTTGGCACACTTTAGTTCCTCTATGGAAAATGGGCCATCTTTGATGTCTAGATTTGTTAAGACATTGGCTATGTCCTTCTCAGGGTCATCCACAGCTGGACCCCAACAGGTCCTTAAAGTGGGAAAACCAAGTGGAGATTTGCTCTTCCGGGCTAGCCCCTGCCACACGTCCATGCTCCGATTTTTTCCTGCGACCAGTGATTTCGTTTATGACCACCCAGGCCTCATTTGTACAGCTTGTTGGCATTTGCAGTCTCCACCCTACTGGCCTTTTCCTCCAGGTCTTCAGCTTGCAGTTGATGGTACATGTCGTAAAGAGTTTTCCTGGCAAGGTCCAGTACTTGCATATCCCTCTCCTGTTCCACAGGACTGCGAGAATTAGATTTCACTAGAATCTTCCTCAGACTGTCCCTGGCAGCTACCACCTCAGAATGCAAAGAACATTTTAGATTATGTGATTTCTCTATGCAGAACACAGGTGTTGATGGCAGCCACATTATAATATAAATTTCTGGTAATTCACAGTAGGATCTTCAGTGTCGTCTGCCAAAAGATGAAAGCAGTTTCTGACTTCAACACTGTACTGGGCTTGCAGGATAGGTTTCACTGCAAAACACTTCCAGTCATAGCAGACACATTTGAATCTCTGCTTCGGCATCCACAAACTCAGGCACACTCTCATGGATACCACATGATGGTCAGAGCCCAGGTTATCGAAGCTGCTGTATGCCTCAGTATTGAGGATGCTATTGCACCATTTCTTTCTAACAAGAATGTAATCCAGTTGACACTTAACTTCGGAGGTCTGATCCAAGAAAGTCCATCTCTTGCTGAGGTTTTTTTTTAAGCTGGTGTTAACTGCAATTAGGTTGTACTTTACCAAAAGTTCAACCAGATATTTACCATTTCTGTTTGTAGCATTATGGAATGGAAAATGTGTGTCTAGCGTTGAAGTCACCAAGGATGACGAGGAAGTTATGAGCAGGTGTGTCTTGAATAGCTGCGCGCAGGACATCGTAGAACTGCTCAGTCTCACTAGCTTCTGAGATGTATGTGGGAGAGTAAGCAACTATCACTGTAGTAGCCTGGTTGGCCACAAACTGAGAGAATAGAACCCATGGGGAATATGAGCAAGTATCACATAACGCTTTCTTAGCCCTACTACTAAAGATAGTATCTCACTGGGCTGTGACAGCCCACGACTAGTTGGAGACACAACAATTGCAATAAAATATGCGAATTAGTGACAATTTTCACTTGGAAACTGAATTGATATTCGCATATTTTACCGCAATTGTTGTGTCTCCAACTAGTCGCAGGCTGTCGCAGCCCGGCTTTCCCTCAGCAGGCAGAGAAGTAGAGGAAGCCTCACAGAAACTGACTTGAGAATGGTTCGTGACAGCTTTGCGATGCATTTGCGGCAATTTTGAGAGAAATTTTGTCGCACAAATTTTTTGAACATCTTTAAAATTTCAGCAACGAAGGAGCAACACTTTGTGATTCGTGCGAGGAAATTGAGAAGCCCCGCGAATGTTTCAAGACACTTCTGAAACTCTCTTGCGAATGACGTTCACAATTTGTCACAAGCTATCGCAACCCAGTGAGATACTACCCTAAAACATTCACTAAATGACTCCCACCCCTCCCCCCACATTATTGCTGTCTTCGACTCCGGAGTCATACATTCAACTCGAATAAGCATGAAGTGATTCAATCTAACTATCTGTTTCTTTGGAGGTTATTATATTAACTGTTATAAAATCAATTGCATAGAAAGTCTATTTTCTGTATTATGTGAAATTTCAGAAATAAAAACTATATATTTTTTATCCCGCCCAATATTCTTGTCAACTCTGTTAGCTCAGTTATAAAACCGCATAAAATCCACAAAGACTTTGATTAATATGCATGACACCTGCACTGAGTGATGTCACTTCCTCTGGTGGGAAACTTCAGAAAGGCAGTGAGGTATGTTACATTTCTTCTCGCATTAATTTATACAAAATGTTGAGGATACACCAACAGTAGTTTAATTATTCGTCAACTCTGTTATTGCGATATTGGAGTGAATCTCTCACTCATTAAAAAAAAAAAAAACATTAATATGGTAAAAATCCACTTGTCCAGGGTGTACCCTGCCTCTCACCCATAGTCAGCTGGGATAGGCTCCAGCTTGCCTGCGACCCTGTAGGACAGGATAAGCAGCTACAGATAGATGGATGGATCTTCAAGTGGTGAACATATTCATGGGCGAGCAAAGCAAATGAGTTAAATATTTTTCAACATGAGAAGATAAACTTCAGATCTTCATGTCACCATGTATTTTTTTTTTTAATATTGTATAGACACCTCCACAACCCCCCCCACACACACAATTTAATCAAAAGAATTTTAACTGAATTGAATTTGAATATAAAATATGAAACATTTGTTTTTTTTTAACATATTTTTGTTTACCACATAATTCCATGTATGTTCTGTATGTGATTCCACAATTTTATGTCTTCAGTATTATTCTACAATGTAGAAAATACTCACAATACAGAAATTGAGTAGGTGTGTACAAAATTTTGACTGGGGTGTGTGTGTGTGCATATATGTGATATATATATATATATATATATATATATATATACTGTGTGTGTGTGTGTGTGTATATATATGTGTGTATGTATGTGTGTATATATATATATATATATATATATATATGAGAGGATATTACAGGGTGGTGCAAATATATGAAGTTTATCTTCAAGTGGTGAACCTGTTCATGGGCGAGCGAAGCAAATGAGTGAAATATTTTTCAACATGAGAAGATAAACTTCATATCACCATGTATTTTTTTATGTTGTATAGACACATCCACAAAAATCCCCCCACACACAATTTAATCAAAAGAATTTTAATTTTGAATCAGTTCGCCATTTTGGCAACACACATCTAATCAGTGGGAAAACACTGGACATGACATCAGAATGAAATATCCAAAAATATGTCACTCAGATCCGTGATGTATTTCATCTTTTCATCTGAAAAATGTGAGTTTTCCAACAGGAGAAGATAAACTTCATATCTTCAAGTCAATGTGTGATTTTCTTTTTATGATATAGACACATTCACAAACACAGAGTACCCACATTTCTAAAAAAAAATTGAGATCCTCATGAGTGACATATTGGAAAAGAAAAAAAAAATATATATATATACACACACACACACACACACGTGTTTTATTGGGAAAGGTGTGTGTGTATAAACTTACCCAAATGACCATCTGCATCACTGGTTATGTATGGGTAAAAATCATACTGTGGTCGGAAAACTTGATCGTATGCAGCAATTTCATCTGATGACTGAAGGTTTTTGAAAATCGAAGCATGAAAAAAAAAAAGAATGTTTTGTCAGAATGTTTCACACAAAAGCATACATAAACCATTTTACTACTACTACTACTAGCATTAATAATAATAATAATAATAATAATAGCCTCAGACCTTTTGCCCTGGATTAGAAATAAGCTTATAACACTTACACACACATTTTCTTTGCAATGTTACTGACTACACACCACCATGTACATTATATTAGTATTGTGTTCAGTGTAAGTATTGAGTGTTATGGATTTTTACCTTACACTCATGACAGTAAAAGGTTTTGGGTACTTACTGACGAAATGACACAACCCTCCATTCTGTAATGTAAAATCTTCTCAGGCATACAGCTCTAACAACACTTCTGTTACATAAGGAACAAAAGCTGGAAAAACAAACTTATCCTTTATTTTCTTTCTTCTGTTACACTACAAATAGAGAAAGGAAAATGAAATGGTGACAAATGCCTCTTGAGGTCTGCACTTTATTACCCCTCACTGACGGCTCTCTCTGCACTGGCAGTTCCTGATTTTGATCAGGTCAGAAGGATGGAGCTTATGAATAATTGTAGTTCACTCTGTAGTTCTGTCATTTCAGAGCAGCCAATCCTGTTATGTTACAAAGTTTGGCTTTTGGGTTGATTCTATTATTATTATTATTATTATTATTAATTTTACATCGATTATGCTTTATTTTCTGGAAGGAGAGAACATTTGAAAGCCATATTTCCATTTATTTTAGATTTTATAGACTTCTGATGTTCTTCTAAATCTAAAGTTTGAGTGTTTCACTCTTTAATAATTTGCCTGGAGTATAAAATGCACTTGAAGCATTTACAAAAAAGTTTTAATATTTCAATTTCTGCTTTTAATGAAAGTTAGTATCATGAAAAGTTAAACACTGCGGCTAATTACTTTTCTCCCATGACCATGTAATAATCCAAAGTTTGAACAAACACAAACAAATGAAGATTGCATTGAAATGTAATTTCAGATATCTTTTTGTGCATGCAAATTACACTTTCCCAGCTAATGGTTCTTGTGGAAAGGGGAAATATTTTATCCTGCGTTCTACAGCCAAACCATTTGATTACAAAATCTGAGCAATGCAAGGGAAATTTTCTGTTAGAGATAATACATTGTATGAGCATAAGAGTGTCACAAACATTAGGGTTAACCAAAGTGAAGTTCCAAAAGATTCTTGTTCCTTTTTTTAATCAAAGCGTCCCACTGTTGTCAGTCGATTTAAGGAAGTAGCTCCTGTTGCAGCACACAAGATCATTCCGTAATGGGGATTTCATCGACCCCTGTTTAGGTCTGTTTAGTGCTTCTATTGTTGATTGTTTCGAGAGAGTTTATTTTCATCTACAAGCTTGTTTCAATATGGGAAGGGTATCTAAAATGAATTAACAATTGTATGTTATTCCAATCAATATAAAATCACATTACATTCACATTTACATCACACACTGATCAGTAACGAGATGGACACACACACAACTGAATAATCTTCAGCGTTAATCTGAACACTAACAAGTTGTTCTGGGTGCTGAGATTGTATTAGTTGAAGTGTATGGACTCTAAGGCACTTTGAGTATAAATCTTATCAACTTTCGTAGAATTACATGTGTATAATATGAAAAAACTGTAGCAGTTATAATAACATTTTGTTATTGCTTCAATGAAACAAATAAGTGCAGAAATGTCAATTCACATGATATACTAGGTGTAGTTTTCTAAAACAATCTCTCTCTCTCTCTCTCTCTCTCTCTCTCTCTCTCTCTCTCTCTCTCTCTCATACGCGCACACATGTGGTAAAAATGGGGAAGTCAGAAGCTTTCAGATTCATTTCCCCCTGGTCAGCATGCATGTATGAATATCTGTGGTGGATATTCTTCAGCTATGAGCTCTTTCAGCTGTAATCATTGACATTAATGTTCATCCAAAAACCAATTAGCAATTAACTGGTTTCTTGTGTTTGAATTCCATATTCATTCATGGATAAATATCCACATTAATGGTCATGTGGGAACAGAATGTCAATCTGATGTTGTCTGAATACCTGACTGATAATTTGAATGTCATATTGGTGTGTGTGTGTGTGTGTGTGTGTGTGTGTGTGTGCGTGCGTGCGTGCTCTCATGTTTTCCCAACAGTGTGTTGCAGGGTATTTTTTTGGCACCACAGGAAGTCCGTTACATCTGTTCACACTGTCTCTGTTGCACAACAGACCAGAAGAGCTCCATCCTCACTGTAACTGGTGTTTTTTTTTTTTAAAGTTTAGCTCGTCTAGCAACACAGAAAACATTTCACTCATCCCCCCAACTACCTGCTGGTACAGCACACACATTTAGACAAACTGCTTTCAACACACACACACACACACACACACACACACACACACACACACACACACACACACACAAATATGGGCAGAATTTCTCTTCAGGCAGAAGGTGACAACGCCAAAAGTGAAGAACTGCAGGCCCAGGATGTGATTGACAGTTGAATGTCTTTGTCTTTATCGCAGTAGACAAACTTCCTGTCGGCCCAGAGCTTATGACCAACTGTAACCACAGAGTAATATGACATACTACACACAGCTTCAGGTAAGAGAAGTTCATTATAGCCCCCACACCTCCCAACATCCTTCTCTTCTGTCTATGCACTCAAAACCAATTACAGTAAAGACACCAGAATTATTGGCACCCTTGATGAAAGAAGCAGATATATTGTATATATAATGTGGTCAACACTTCTGATGAATTATATTTAGAGCTCAAACAGTCTATAGTGTTATTTTAACACACACACACACACACACACACACACACACACACACACACACACACACACAGAAAAACAAATCCCTAATCAAGAAATAATTATTTTCAACAAAAAGACATGTGCCACTATTACTGGGTCCTTCCCTAGAAATGATAGTGAACACAATGTAACTGAAGCATGTTTCCCATTTAAATTGTACATTTTTGAGTTGATTGGAGTGTGTAGGAAC
>JAPEIY010000012.1:11552867-11568546 GCA_026122135.1 Cathorops aguadulce | reverse complement strand
CTATAAAAATGCTTACTGTACAAAAATCTGTAGAGATATCATTTTATCCATTATGCCATATTGTTAATGATAATAAGTTAAACTAGGAACGAGCTAAGACATGTATAGTTTAAAAGTCGTGAATTTTGACCTTTAATCCTTTTATTCAAGGTGTTCCGCTGGACTGGTGAAAACTCTTACTTTGTGAAAGGAAACTTGGACTCTCTCCAGATTGGAGGTGGAGGGTAAGAGAAAATGTGTATTTGGTCAGTCAAGTTAGTATGTAGAGTTTCTGTGCATTTAATCTCAAACATATCTTGCTAGGGGTCATATTGGCCTGTGGCTGGATGCTGACCTGTATCATGGAACCACCTCCAAATGCTCCACTTTTAACAACCAACCACTGTCATCCCAACAAGACTTCACTGTCCAAAATCTCGAGGTCTGGGCCTTTGAGTGACGTCCATAAACGTATACTCTCTCTCTCTCACACACACACACACACACACACACACACACACACACACACACACACAATAAAAGCAAAACTAATAGCAAGTTATACAAAATGCTGGAGACATGGTCTACTTCTGGTTATTTCATGATGCACTGAATCAAAAAAAAGTTTCAAGGGCACTAATTTTGACATGACCAAACTATTCAAGTTTACCAGGATGTGTGTTGAGTTAATTTAGATTGGGATGAAGGGTAAAGAGAGAAGCAGGCTTCTGTTTGTGCCTCACATAGACTGCCTTAATATTGCACATGTATCCCAGCATGCAATAGTATATACAAGCTCTGCATAAATATAACCCTTATAGGCTGTGACTGCAGAGCCTTAGCCATATTCATCATGCTACAGAACCTTGGAATGAGCTGAAGTTTTATATTTGAAAAGTTCTCCAAACTTCTATGGGTTTGTCAAACAGGGACTATGATGTTTACAAAAGGAAGATGAGATCAGTTTGGTAGTGATTTAAGTGCTTTGGTGAATCTTTGGTTTACTAAAAGCACGAGTAATGGCATGACATTCGTGTGAAACACATTCCATTTGATAAGAGAATTTATTGTCTTGACCAAAGCTTTTTATTTATGCCTTTCCATGTGAATTTGTTTTATGTTGTGGTGTGTTGTTTTTTTTTAAATATTTGAAATGTCTTTTTAATTGAAAGTTGTGTATTTCCTCTATGTGAGGATTATGTTCACTTCAGTTTTGTGCATTTATATGATTTATATTATAAGAACATTGTTTGGTCAATGCTAAGCTGGAAAAGGCACATGATTGATGTAATGTCAGTGTTTCAGGTTTGCCACTGATAAAATTGTTGACCATTTTTTATTGTGATAGTGTTACAGGTCTCCCACTAATTCACACCAACATTATTCACAATGCAGTCTAATACTTATGAGTGCCAGTAAACACTTCAGTGATGGATAGTAATGGTAGTATACCAGTCATACTAACAGGTCACTGCATACTTTCATCAATGGTTTGTTGGCATTTCTAGTGAATTTATTCCTCTCAACTGGTCTGTCATACTCTACAGTTTGTTCAGAACAAAAGCTGTGAATTATGTAAAAATTAATGGAATGAAGCACTAAGTGTATGAATTACTAACTCCTGTTTATTGTGCAAACTTGGGAAAAGGAAGCCAAGCGTGTTTTGTAAAGGTTATCTCTTGGTTTTGACAGGTTGTAAAGGAAACAAAGTTTAAAACTAACACACTGAAAGTAATTGGAAAGCGTGAGGTCTTTGTTAAATGGTTGGATAATGTTAACACCACTACCATCAGAAATCCCTTTTCATGCTTACCTAAACTAACACCAGATACATGTATTGGTGTGCTTGGTCCACTTTTAAGCTTTGTTTCCTCGATGTGATTGGTCACTTCAGTTCAATGCAGCAGTATGTGCACTAAATTCCTGCTAATCTTTTAAACAGCTTGTCATATTTAAATGTCAAATGCAAAAGGGAAATGATGTCCATGAAACATTTCACTTTAAATGTCCCAAAGTGTTTTTTCCTTAAATCTAAAATGTGTCTGGTTCTAGTTCACCCCTCCTAACTGCCAAAGTTAGTGTGTCCCGCAAGCCTGTGCATGTGTGCTCATGTCCTGAGATCTTCCGACAAGGTTGTTTAGGGCTGTATGATGCAGTGCTTGCTATAACTGCCGTCATTGTCGCCTTCCGTCTCAGCTGTGTAGTGACTGAAGTCAGTGAACGCAGTATGGAGCTTTTTGCAGAGCTGTAGGTGTTCTTTAGTTGGAATTTGCTGTTCTTATTTCTTACCACCATGGTAAATGTGCTTTTCTTCCATATTACAAGCTAATGTAACGTCATACAACAGTACTGGGCTCTGTACCATCCGTAGTGACAAGTAGTGGTTGTTTCTCTTATGCCAGTTTCTACTGACTATTTGTTTTGAGTGGCACAAGCCATTTGCTTCTCCCCCGTGTCTGTTACCTCCTGGGCATTTTCTCCTTCAAATACTTCACATTCCCTAGCAACTAGCTCTGAGCAACCAAGATTGGGACTAACACATTGCTAGCAATATAGAGCAGTTCTCCTCAATGTGGCATGCACTGTTGATTGCTGAACCTGCAAATTTACTTGGATTCCAAGTAATTTTCAGCTCTTTTTGGTCAGTTCCAGTTGTGGTCTCTGGCAGAGAGAACAGACAGTCCTCTGGGACAGGACATCATAGCACACATTCGACCTCCCTAATTTTATCCTCCAGCATTTATTTTCTTAATGCTGCTCTGTGGAAGATTCAGTAACTAGGCTACAAAGTCCTACTTCTGGCCTCTAAATGACCAGCAAGACCAGATTTCATAAGTTGTCATCACACCCTGACAGCTTCTTCCTCCCTGCAGATCTGCTGTCTTAGACAGTTTAAATGGTGTGGTACTTGCCACCTGGAAGTCCTGATCTACTATTCCAGCACACCGTAGTGCTGTGGATCAGTCCCATAGACTTAATACTGCCGTTCTGAAGCAGGGATAATGCCACTGCCCTCCATGGCACCTGGAGGGTATGAGGACACCCCCCGGAGTCCATTAAATTCCCTCATTATCAGCCTATCTGTAAAGTTGCTTGAAAGAAGACCATTTTCAGTTACTTCAACTAATATAACTTATGCACTTTTAACATAAGTTCACCTTGTACGTGTTAATGGCAAGATTATTTGGGTTTGACCTTTCAGCTGAATCCAGGATTTCTGCCCCTGCTCACGTTGTAAAGCAGTTTATATAAACAAGCCTTGTAGTCGATAGAGGGTAAGCTTCTTTGTTGGGCGTGGTACAAGGTCATCTTGACCAGAATATACTGTTGGCACTAAAGGTCAGCCCACTGCGTGGTGTAGGTCATTGTAGGCTACAGACAGGCTGAACCACCAGCCGACACTGTGACTATCAACTCTGCCAAGAGTTCCTGGAGTTTCTACTCGTGTGCCTTATGTGGAGGTTCCATTCCATAAGTTTATGCTCCTGCTACCATGCATAAGGTTAAACTTATTCTATCCCTCTTGCTGATGTCTCCTCACCCCATGGGCATAGTTCTCTGACCACCTTTTCAGGGTTATCTTAAGGTGAAGCCTGTTCCTCTTGACATGGATGGTACATTGATCAGATGCTTCAATTCCAGTAAACCGTGTGTGTGTGTGTGTGTGTGTGTGTGTGTGTGTGTGTGTGTTCGGTTCTGCCCTCGATAACCACCAGAGTTCCTGGTCAACCATCAAGGCAAGAAGGTTCTAGGGAATAATTGTATGATGGAAGTATTTTATAGCAAATACTATGTTATTGGTCACTGCATGACCTTGCTGGAATATCTTTGCATGTCTGCGCAGTGCCCAATATGGTATCCAGGTGTTACACACTACCTCTGGCTGTTATCAGGGGTTCATAGAGCAGTAGCATAACTAGTTATTGTATGTTATCATTGAATGTTCTATTTATTGTTGCTATGCTGAATTGAATTAAAAATAAATATATAACATGAGACTCATTTTATTAAAGTTCCTGAATTTATTTTTGAATAAGCTATAATTGACAAAGAAATGCTCTAAAGTAGTTGCCAATTTTTTTTTTTTGTTGTTCATTGCAGGTATTTATATTTAATTTCTTCAGACTTGATAAAATGAGGTTTATTTATCAGTGCAGCAAATAAAAATCTATATAATGAACACGTCTAAGCATGCATTGTCCATGAGATGCCATACAGTAATGCTACTACAGAAATACAAAAGTAATAAAAGAAAAATCTGTCGACTTCTGCTTTTAAGTACATCATTCTTTTTTGCCCCTAATGCAATACAATAAACCAGTAAAATGCTATATTGTCACCTCATCACTTGTGTTGCATGGAATTTAGTCCTGCAGAGAGTCATGCTGCTGAGAGCTCCCTGTGTAGTAGTTCTGCTGGGAAGGAGGCATCTGATCCCACATCAGTGGTGCGTTATCGGGAGCCCTCATGTGGTGTGTGCTGTTCTGCTGACTCAGGATGAACAACTGACGAGCAAATAGTGGCTCCACCTATAGGTGAAAAATTGTTGGCAACAATTGGTCTTTGTAGTCCACCAACACTCCTAGCAAGTTATGCAGCATGTTCTAGATATAACCTTGCAAACATATCAGTGACCAGTGAAATGGGATTGTTGTACCTGCACTGTTATGGGTCTCCTGTGAGTGTGGATGTCATGGCACTGCTCAAAATATAACAGCACCTGATAACAAGGAGGAGGACATGTCTGTAGGTAGTAGCCTTGTAACTCTAAAAGACAAAAATATAGAAGATTAATGGGTAAAAGCGAGTGGTTATTCTTCCTCTTTCTCATGTGCTTACTTCTAGAATCTAGGGCTTGCCAGTAAATGCTGTGGTTCATTTCATTTCCTGTTTTATTCAAGCAACAAACAAATGTGACCTTATACATTTGACCTTTCATCGATTGTTCTCACCTGCGATGAACTGCTGGATGTCCAGAAGTTTGCAGGTCTGATTCCTGTCCAGTTTATTAGGTTTAGCAGCAGTGGTGGTGGGCACCAGCTCCCAAAAGACCCTGGCATTGCAGAGCCGACGGACACACAGGCCCTCAGGAGCCATCCAGACCACAACACCATGCTCCAGTTCTGTACCCTCACCCTGAGGAAGTTGCACCAGCTCAGGGCCTCCGTAATTCTGGTTCTCTTCATACGGAGCCAACCTGCAGCCCTCACTGCTGAGGACGGTCATCTCCCTGATCAGAGAATCCCCACTGAATACAGACACCTGTAGTCTGGGATCTACCATACGCCGGGGGAGTTAGGACATGGGAATACAGAATACAGTGTGTGTTTGAGTTCATGTGGACATACCAGAGAAAGCTGCAGTTCTCATGCTCTGCTCCAAGTTAAAGGTGGATGGCGAAGGATCAAAACCACTGCAGCTGTAGAATGAGTTGCTGATCTGGTAACCGACTGCAGAAGGAAAAAAAAAATTGAAGACATAAATATAATTCTGCCCAAATAACATTAGGAGGGAAGCATGTCCTTCCTTTCACATACAGATTTGTTACCTGAATCCCAGGACGCAGTGTATGAGTTAGGATTGTAAGGGTAGTAGAAATCTGGAAATTGAGTTTGCTCTGGCAAATCTCTCCATCCTTTCTCAGCTGGAGACAGGAAGTTAGAAACCTGTACCAAGAATACACCATACAGCCCATTAACTTCTCATAAGATCATGAGTACAGATTTACAGTACAACACACTCCCCTAAAAGCAGTGTTTTTAGTTAGTGTGAACAGAGGTTTTTTTTTTGCTCTACTTGATTCTGCAGATGTGTGTGCGTCGGGTACAGTGGGAAGCTCTGAGGGTTTGTCATTGTGGGAGTCCTCTCACAGGACACTGAAACAGATAGAAGAAACACCATTTAGATATATAAGCAAGTAATCAAATAAGGTACAACACACTGAGCGCACATTTCTATCCAGAATGGAGGGGGAGGGGAGGGGGGGGAGCATATATAATTTATGCTCATCCTCAGTCACCTTTCTTGGTCCCCTCCGGAATGACCCTGTACACTTTATAAGGTTCAGAAGTATCCAGCTGACTCCTCTCTACCAGTTCCTCGAAGTCGTTGCTTTTGTTGAGCGCGCAGCGGAGGCGCGTTTTCCAAGTCGGTGGATCCGGTTTATCGATGCCTTCGCGATATTTGCCCTTAAAGAGCGCCCAGGCCTGGTGTGTGTAGAAAAAAAAAAACATAAATCACACAGCTTGTTTAGTTGACTTTCCATGATGTGAACTTGAGGGTGGATTTGAGTGCGTTTTTTCCACCTTGAAGAGCGCCGCGTCTTCCTCGCGGTTATAATCCTGCTTGCCGGCGTGTTTCCACGGAATACGGAACGTGCTCTTCTCGCGGTCCTCCCACACCAGCCCGGGGTATTTCCCTCCATCCACCTGCTCAATCAGCCACTGGCGAAGTTTTCCGTTACCCGAGATTCCAGCCATTCAGCCGCCGGTCTTCTTTCCTAGGAATGGGATATGGGAAAAAACCGACATATTATAATAATAATAATAATAATAATAATAATAATAATAATAAATTGCCATCTAGTATGCCTATTATTATTATTATTATTATTATTATTATTATTAAAACCGCTAATTCTGAAGGTTTTACGCAAAACATTACTCTCACCTTACTCTCACGCAGATATTTTGACATTTGAAACTCCTGTCGTTCAAATTTTAGCCGCAACTTTCCTGATTATTTGCCTGCAAGGGGCGCAGCGTCATCCAAACTCAAAGCAGTGGCCAGATGTGCGCCAGGGGTTCCACCAGAGTTCATACGCACACACCAAACACGCAAGACAGTAGTGTTTATAATAGTTTTAATGCTGTTATATTCCTCATAGTAGTGTATTAAAACATTTGGTGCTTGATCAGGTTCGCTAAAATGACATTTGTAGACTTGGAAATAAAAAAAACACTGAAATACGCACAGGAAAGCCCCCATGACGCGGAATCAAACAGGATTGTTATTAAGAACATGGCCATCTTCTGTGGTTTTCCCAAAAAGAAATAAAGAGATGTTAAATTTGTAAATGTTCATGAACCGAATGTGTTCTTTTTGATTCAGAGGAATTAGTTACCTAAAGCCCCAAATTCCCCCCAGCGAAACACTAAGTTGACATGGCACATTTTCCGCTTAAGCTTGAGTCACATCTGCTATTTAATGCGATTTGTCCAGAGATGACTAGATCTGAACTTCTCACCCACTATAAGTCCTCTGGGACCTAATAGTTACTCAGCATTCACATCTCTCTCTCACACACACACACGCACACACACGAGAAAAGACAGCATTTTACAGGTTAATTAATGAAAAAAAAAATGCTTTTGAATGATAGCTGCCTTCTTTCACAATCTTACTACTAAACTATACACTCCATTCATTCGTTCAATTATTTAGGAGGGAAACCATGGCCATAATGGGTAGCCAAGCAGCTTTGGGACCAAAAGGTCACTAGTTCAATTCCCTATACTAGCAGGAATGGCTAAAGAGCCCTTGAGCAGTGTACCTAACCCCCAACTGCTCCCCAGGGTGTGCTGTACTTCGCGCTGGATAAGGGTGTCTACTAAATGCCTGTACTGTAATTTATGTTTTTAGACTTTTTTTTCTTCTTCCAAATTTGTGCAGCTTCAGCTAAACCCGAATGAAAGAGAAAGGGCTTATTTTCCCCTTCAAACGAAATTCTATCAAAATTAAGCAAGTAAGCAAACCTGAGTGTGAAAATACTGATGCTTGTGCACTGTAAAAATTGTCACAATTTTTCAGTTTATACGATGATAAAAATGAGATATTTTGTGATAATACAATATGCGGAGTTTATGTTGGGTTGTCTTAACAAGGTGTGAAAAGTGTTAATCATCTACACACACCAGCCACTTTATTAGAAACATGTTCTTGATTCTAAGGTTCCTGTTCTTGGCTGCACAAGTGGAATCCAATGTGGTCTTCTGCTGTTGCATGTTGAGATGCTTTTCTGCTCACCACAGTTGTAAAGAGTGATTATATGAGTTATGATATATTTCCTGGCAGCTCGAACCAATCTGGCCATTTTCCTCTGACCTCTCCTATCAACAAAGCGTTTCCACCCACGGAACTATCGCTCACTCAATGTTTTTTGTTTTTCACACCTTTCTGTGTAAACTCTAGAGATTGTTGTGTGTGAAACCCCCAGAAGATCAGCAGTTTCTGAAATACTCAAACCGGTCCATCTGGCACCAACACTCATGCCACAGTGAAAGTCAGAGAGATCACAAATGTTCCCATTCTGATGTTTGAAGTGAACATTTACTGAAGCTTTTGATTTTTATCTGCATGATGTTATGTATTGTGCTGCTGTCAAGGGACTGGCTGATTAGAGAACTGCATAAAACAGCAGGTGGATGGGTGTTCCTAATAAAGTGGCCGGTGAGTGCATATTCACTTCACTAAAAATGTACAAAGTTTTATTTTTTATTAATAATAAAGTAATAAATATAAATAACTTTATATTTTAAATAAACACCAATTCTATCTATCTTATACTTGGCTGTCAACTTAACCACGAATGTCTGGTCCCCCTCCCTCTTCTCTCACTAAATGATTTTCCCAGAAATCTGTACATCTTGCGGTTGCTAGTCAGGTATTCAAATGAACCATACCCCTCCCGCAGGCCACCTGTTCTTATCATTACGCAGCGCATATATGATGGCTTTCAAAAACCTGCTGAGTCAATGCAATACCAAAGATCAACGAAGATAAACATATAATAAACACAGCTCATTCATTCAAGAGCCAAACACTGCTGTATGTGCTATTATAGTGACATGAAGAAAAGTATTCCAATCTGAATCAATATACATAAGTGTCATTATAATAACTAACTAATAATCATGAATCTAATCAACAATTTATATGATGATACTTCACATAGACTCACTACAACACCAAGCTTTCCTATATCTATCTATCTATCTATCTATCTATCTATCTATCTATCTATCTATCTATCTATCAAATCAAAAATATAATTTTTTGAAAGAGATCATCATTATCAAATGAAAACAAAACATTTGTTCTTCTGGACAGACTGATGAAGTGTTTTCTGAAAAATAGCTGTAATAATATAATATAGTCCATAAAGTAAGCAGCCTTTATTTTAGATGGTTAAAAATTCACTGTTAGAAACTAGTTACAAAAAAAAGAAAGAAATATTATATTATGTAGCTGTGATGTAAAAAAAAAAAAAGGCTTATCATGTTATAAAAATAAAATAAGAAAGAAAAAATAAATCTAAAGAAAAACGTATTTAAAAAGCAGTATTTTTGTGATTATTATACAGAATATTATACAGAATCTTTTATAATATATATCTAAAATTCTTAGCTAAATATTACATGAATTCTCATTTTCAGATTTCTATCTTTTAGGGTCATGTACATCTTATTTAATTGTTTTTTGTTGTTATTTCTCAGTGAAGGTTTAATTATACAGTGTACTGTTCAAGTAAAAGTATCCTTACTTTAATGGAGCATTCGACATTATGTCTGTTCTTCTTATAAACATTGTTTTCTTGCCGATTTTATTTTTCCTCCACAGAAACTGAAACATGAGAATGTTCTAGACTCCTTGCAACTCTTCTCAACCCTCTCACTTTTGTGCCACTCATTCTTTCATTCTGATGCATCAAGATCCTGTAACATGAAATATTAAATTTGAAATAAAAGTGTGACGTTTTTAAGCAGTAAATATGAATTCTTTAAAAATAAGAAAGATGCTTATTCTTTTTTATTCACATAACCTCTCTGACATAGTCTCTGTCTCTCTGCCTCACACACATTAACATGTTGTTATAGATTATGGAAAGCCAATATCTAGTGAAATTTGTTGCGCTTTCCATTTTCCATTGAGCCCTCAATACAGGGAGAAGAAAGTCACACTTTCAGGTTTATTTTTCAGTGGTGAAATTTCTCTCTTGAAATGTGTTTCAAGACAACACTGCAATGACACTGATTTTTAGTGGAACGCATAAATTATAAAATCATTCACATGAATAACTGAACATTTTGAACATTGTGAAGGCATGAATGGTTGTATTATACAGGGAAATAATCAGCTAATAGTACCATTTCCAGAAATAATGTTTATTTATTTATTTATTTTAATATGGAACATGCACCTGTTTGACTAAGGTTCTTCAATGTGCCTAGCTAAAAGATTTACATGAAAATGACTAGACCTCTTTCCATAACTAATTTTGGAAAGATAACAGTGTAACTCTACAACATAATCAGCTATTTTAACCCCTTAAATTCCAAGGATCAAGATTCACATTCCTCAAGTAACTACACAGCTTTAATATTAAGTCGAACTATTATACTGATACTGAATAATTCACAGTAGTTACTACACTATTTTAAGGTAAATAACTGAATAATAATCCAGAGACATATGCATTCTCAACCAATAGGTGGATATAAATAGTATTGGTACCTCAAACATGCACCTATCACAATATAACAGGTAATTACATTGTTATAAAGCTTAAATTTGACATTTCTGCCCAGCAACAGTGCCCTTTGCCCCCCTCTCCAAAAATCCTGACAACAGCTGCTGCCATGTTTTTGCTCTCACATACTAAAACATGCTCACAGGCTTTTCTCATTTGAACTGAAAGAAAAACCGGAAAACCAGTGTTGCTAAAAGAGTCCAACACCTTGTTCCAAAAGCAAGAAACAGTAAATGTCCTAATCAAATGTGGTGAGTGAAAGGAAGCCAGAGATAATGTACCTTGGGCAGATGTTTGAAAGATGGCTGAAAGCTGGGTATTTAGGCCTTCCTGGTATGCATACATTTCTTCTAAACCTAATTAGAAGAAATGCAAACATAATGAGTCACCTAATCTTCTTTTATAGTTTAACCTCAGAGCATCACTATAATTAGTATTATATTACCTCTAACATAGATGTTATTGTGATATATCTGAAAATGTGGATTTTGCAGCTTGGTTAGCTAAGACACAAAGTGTTCATGAGTGGTTTGGTTTATTGGTTTAGATTCATATCCTTTCTTTAGGCCTTGGTGTGCAGTTATATTTTTAATTCTCACAAATTAATTAACATTACTTATATTATTTATTATATTTGTATGTTATAGGCTATATGATATGCCCACTGATCTAACAGGGGTGTCATACTGATGCTGTAGGGTTAGTGCTGCATGTACAAAAAAAAAAGACACAAAAATCTCCCATAAGACAATGTTAATATATAAATTATGGGGTATTTAAATGATTATGAACTATCCTTAGATAGTTATCCTGTCAGATATCCTTAGAATAGCCTATTAACAAATGTTGTATCAAATGACTGAACATCCAGCACATACACATACATTGTCCCAATTCAGGAAATTATTGAAAGAAAACACTTCTATATTAAGGAATGAACAAAGTCCTGAAGAGTCACATGGATTTCTTCAACAACAACAACAACAACAACAACAAGTTTATTGTTCTTTCTTGATTTAACAATCTTCATTCATGTCACGGAGGACGTCAGTTGATGATTTGAATTCTCCAAGAGTTGTTACTCAGCTTAAAATTACATTTCACTACTGATTCTGGGAATGAATCAGTTAACAACAAGCATGACTTGAGTAAGTGTAATTAATAGTTTTCAGACTTTTATGTTACAAAACTTGTATTGAAGATGGCAGGTGTAAGCAAAAAAAATCCCCTAAAGCCCCAGACTTCTTCTCACGTATACACTGCACTCACGCACACACACAAGCTAAGTCACAAATGTTCCACTGACCCTCTGAGCACTAAATCTCAAGGGGGCCTTACAGTTCAGTAGGGACACCCCCTCAGATACACACCCACTCACACACGTTTGCCTTACTACCCTTGTGAGGACCTTCCACTGACAGAATTATTAATGCAACTAATTAATGCCTAAACCATAAATCTCAGGAAGCAAAAGGAAACATTTTGGTTCTGTTTTATTTTTTAATTTTATTTTTAAATAAAAAACCCCTACATTATTAGTTTATCTCATTGGGATTAGCCAAATATGCACAAATGGTCCAAACTGTCAGATATTCTTATCTTTGAGGGGACATTTGGTCCCCAACAGGATATAAAACATACCCACCTACTCACCAACCACCACCACCCCACACACGCACACACACAATATAGTGACTGAAAATTACTCATGACCAGATCAAACATGTACAGAAGTCATGTGACTGAGAGGTCCAGGTGACTTAAAGCATGCTAAAACTTGGGTATCCAGCATATCACCACATATGGCCCCAAGCAACCAACCAGAACTGAAACTACTCAATCAACTCCTGCAGAACCTCATACGAACTCAGAAGCATGAAAAAAGAATCCTACATGAATCAAATGACTTAATCTCTCCTAGTCATACTCCTAGTCTCCTAGTCATTGTAAAGCGTTTTCTACCATGACACTTAATCTGTAGACCATATAGTAAACCAGATTCAAATTGCTGAAAGTGCTGAAGTTCCTTCCTGCATTCAAAATGCAAGCTACTTAAAGACTATTGCAAATATGTTGCATTTTTTACACTTTATTTTAAGGCTTTTGTTCAAACATGATCTAGAGATGAACTACAGTTGCGGTCTGAAGTTTACATACACTCATCATGGACATGAATGTCATGGCAATATTGAGCTTTCAGTACAACTTTAATAAAAAAAAAAGAGAGAGAGAGAATTTCGTGCACAAGTTTGAATTTATTTTAGGTTTTCTGAAATCAACACAGGGTCACAATTATACATACAGCACACCTAATATTTGGGTAAATATCCCTTATCAAGTTGCACCTTGACCAGATGCTTTTGGTAGCCATCAACAAGCAGAATTTTGGTTGGATATTTCACCAGGCTTCTTGGCAGAGTTTTTAGAGTTCAAATAAATGTGTTGGTTTCTTGGCATGGACCCAACTTTTCAGCACAGTCCACATTTATTTCAATAGGGTTGAGGGCAGGACTTTGGGAAAGCCATTCCAAAAGCTGCTTTATCCATTCCACAAACGGGTTTGATGTGTCAGGGGTCATTGTCCTGTTGGAACACCCAACTGTGTCCAACTTCCAACTATCTTGCTGATGGTTTGAGGTTATACTGAAGAATTATGAGGTAGTCTTCCTACTTCATTATGCCATCCACTTTGTTTAACCATGCTTAACAGTTTGTTCACTGTTCTTGGGGTTGAATGCCTCACCTTTACCCTTCCAAACTTTTCAATCTTTGTCTCATCTGACCATGAAACAGAAGGCTTTGTCTATGTGGTCAGCGGCAAATTTTAGTCTTGCTAGAAGGTGTCAATTTTGGAGCAAGGGCTTCTTTCTTGGATGGCAGCCTCTCAGTCAATGGTGATGTAAAACTCACTTGACTGTAGACAGTGACACTGGTGTTTCAGCAGCTTCCAGTTCATGGCAGGGTTGTTCCAAACCATTTCTCACAGCTGAAGGTGACAGTTTGGGTCTTCTTCCAGACCTTGGCAAAATGGCTACACCCTCCAAAAACTTGTATTTTTGTTAAACAAGCCCTTTTTATATTGCCACAGAGAAGATATCAGTTGCAGTTCAGCATGATCACTAACAGGACGTTAAGAGACCTTGCCAACTGAATTAATAATCTGAGTGTATGCATATTATTGACCATGTTGATTTTAGAAACTTACACAGCAATTTCTTGGTTTTATTGCTCTTAAAGATGTAAGTTATGCAATCATTCTTCTCCAGGGAAGAAAAAAAAACAGTTCAAAGAAATAATTGAAAGCCCAAAATTGCCATGACATGTATGTCGATCATTAGTATGTTAACTTCTGATCTCTTCTGTATATACTTGAACTTAAACTGTTCTGATTGGAATGGTCTGCAACAAATGGATTTCATTCATTTACCAGAGCATCAGCGATGCAGTAACTCACACAGCCATACCAATCACAAAACCAGGGAGTAAGTATTCTGCAGACTGATTAGCTTTGCCAAACAAAACAATCAAAATCCATGAAAAACTCAGGAAGCAGTAGCAATTTTCTTGAAAGTTCGTTAATCAGCAACTTGCTAATGAGAAATCACAAAACCAAAGAGTAATTTTGTACACACTGATTAGATCTTCCAAACAAAACAATCAGAATTAAAATCCTCTAAGAACTCAGGGATGAGTAGCAATTTTTGTGAATTGTGGACAGATGGACGATAGACGGACGGACAGATGCAGCATGATGGCAGCAGCTCATCGGCCTATGACCGTGTGAGTTAACAACTTTATTTATCACACATACACTTAAGTACAGTGAAATTCCTCTCTGCATTTAACCCATCTGAAGCAGTGAACACACACATGAGCAATGATCACACACACATACCCAGAGCAGTGGGCCATGCTACAGTATCCGGAGAGCAGTTGGGGGTTAGGTGCCTTGCTCAAGGGCACTTCAGCCCAAGGCTGCCCCATGTTAACCTAACTGCATGTCTTTGGACTGTGAGGGAAACCGGAGCACCCGGAGGAAACCCACGCAGACATGGGGAGAACATGAAAACTCCACACAGAAAGGCCTCTGGGCTCGAACCTAGAACCTTCTTGCTGTGAGGTGACAGTGCTAACCACTACACCACCGTACTGCCAGGATGGGATTGGGCCTGCACAAACAAAGAGACTCAAACACACATGCACATGGGTGCAAGTATAAAATTTTCAAAAACCTGAAAAGTCAGACGTGCATGGCGTAGCCATGCAGGGTGGGGGGGTTTACAAAGGGGGGTGAGCCCCCCCTTAGGGCTCGAAAAAATTTTTAAATTACAAGTTAAAATGGTTGTCTCTCATGCAAACATTTATAATATTAATAGTTATCACTGGAATAGCTGTGTTGATTTGGTCGAACAATGTGCTACGTGCATGAAACATGATATCACACATGTACAACACCGTGAAACAACGGGCTAGTCAGGACCGCTTGTCGGTGAGCGGCGGATAAATTTGTGGCAGCGGGGGCGTGGTCAAGCGTCGGTTTGTGAATGGAGGGCAGAGTCAGGGAAGGTAAGTGGCAGAATCACTGCACCTAACATGAATTAACCTGTTTGTGTCTCCCCCAGTGACCGCGCCCTTTAAAAGGAGAGAGAGAGCAGAGAAAGGGAGCTCTCTTCCCAACCGGAACACTTGTGTGCGCACATGTATGGCTGGGAGTGTGTGGAAAGCTGAAAAGCTATTAATATAAAGAGTTTTTGTAACACTCAGTTCTGGCCTGCCATGCTTCTGTGCTACACCCACCTTCAACAATCGTTTACAAAATTGAATGAGGTTTGTGGCGAAGACGAGATGAAAAGATTTGTCTCATGCAGAGACTGTACCACGGTAACCCGGTAATACGCTGAGAGTGAGACAGTGAGAGGGCCACCCGTAATCCCCCCCGAAAATCTCAACGGATTTACACGATTTGAAAAAATTACTTTTTCAGAACCAAAAAAATGGAGCTTCTGGTACAGGCCAGAAAACTTGCACCCATGTAAATATTAAATACATTAGATCATTCTGTATAATAAATATTAAAGCTGTACTGCCTTTCAGATTTTTCAAGTGTAGGTCATAAAAAGAATTTTCCTGACACCCAATTATTTTTGTTTAGTGACCAAAAGCTACTGAATT